>OMKK01050193.1:4424-16236 GCA_900302305.1 Polymixia japonica
GCAGTGATGCAGCAAAAACTAGCGAAATTGCTCTACCAAGCAATGTGCTATCTATCCATCACCACAATTCTACTAGTTTGCACATGTAGGTAAAAAATGATCTGACTACATGTCCTACATTTGCTCGGAAATAATAGGTTGCTTTGATCACAGGATCAAGTGGACAGGATCAAGTGGACTGAACCTAATTTTGAATATCAAAAAAAAAAAAAGAACAAAAGAAAGACATAGATTTAATGGGAATTGAAAATGAGCAGCAGCAGTTAGAACATGTACATGGCAGCAATATGCAGTTGGCACCGGATCACACTCGATGTGTTGGTCCAGACATGGCTTGAACCTATTGCAGCATGTCATGTAAAAGCCAGGTTTGCTACCACCGTGACACCATCCTACCTGTGCTGGCTTTTGTTCCCAGCTCCACTGCATGGTTCCACACTTGAGTGCACGCAGGAATGCAAGGGGAATGACACAATCCCCCCCAAGAACTGAAACCTGATTGGCCCAGTGTCGTATGTCCTTAACAACCGCCCTTAAAAACAGACGTTCAGATAAACGGATAAGGTTAAAGCTGGAGCCATAGTATGTGGTGAAGTCAAGGGTCGCCCAGAACCAGGCCCAGTCTTAAGTAGGAACCAGAGCTAACAGCACACACACACACACACACACACATATACATACACACACATATACACACACACACACATACACACATGTATACACACACACACACACACACACACACACACACACACACACACACAGACACACACACGCACACAGGCTGCCAGGAACAGTTACTTATCATTGTTTATCTCCTGAAAGTTTGCGCTCTTTCTCTTGTCCAGCTTTATACTGGGTGGGCCCCACGAGAGCAATAAAACAAGAGAAATGACTCTGTAACACAGAAATAATCAAAGTACATAAATCAATGAACCTAAACACGTCTTGAAACCAAGACAGACTACCCTGGTTATTGAAGCTTTTGAGAGAGAGAGAGAGAGAGAGAGAGAGAGGGGAGGATGGAGAGACAGAGACACAGAGATTTGTGCAAGAGAGTTTAAGCTTGTGCTTGTGTTATAGAGATGCTCTCAGCCCAAGGAACCCAAGAAAGACATCTCCTCTAGATTAAAAGGGCTGAGGACCATGAGGGGAAACAGAGGAGAGGACACGCCTAGAGCCTTCAGGGGTAAAGGCTCTCTAAAGAAACAGAAGACAGAGGAATGTCTGCAAGAAAGCTAGGCTGGAAAGAGACAGAGAGAGAGAGAGAGAGAGGGAGGGGGGAGGAGGGAACTCAGTTCTCACCCTTTAAGCTCCCTGCCTCATTCTCTGTTTTGGGAAGGTGAGACTAGAGGAGTGTTCGAAACAGAAAAACAGATCCCCCTAAAAGGAAATACACCCTAAAACTATAATTTACGTACGTTATTGCTACGATTTTGGACGGTTCAGACTATCTTATCACCAGTGATGGGGCGAAAAAATAAAAAGGGCACCTTGTTTTGTTTTTTGTATTTTGAATGTAAACATTACAGAGGTAAATTGTAAATCTTATCAAAGTATTTGGCCTGCCCTAGAGGGCACGTCGTAGGGCAGACTGTAGGGCACTGCATCTCATTTTCTTCACTGGAGGGACACTTCTCCGTTAGAGGAGCACCTAATTGGCCACTTCACGTGTTCTCACCTGTAGGAGTACCCTACACAGCGCTGCATCTCATTTTCTCCACTGCAAAGGGCCAACCTTTGGGACACTGTCGTGTAGAGGCGGCACAGAGGGCACTCCATAACGACACCCTTTTCCAAGGGCACCCATAGGGAACATCGAGTTTAGACCACAGTAAGTGCACCTTATAGGGCGTTACATCACGTTTTCTCCACCAGAAGGCCACTCATTAAGACACGTTATCGAATTTGTCTTGCTCCAGAGGGCACATCATCATAATTTATTGCATGAAGGGGCACCCTAGAGGGCACTCAATCATTTTTTCCCATCTGAAGGGCAGCCAATAGGGCACTTCCTCTCGTTTTCACCACTCCACAAGGCAATTTAGCAACTCTTTTTCAACCATGAGGGCACCAAGGTTGCCCGCCCCCCCCGAGTCCGCCAGTGCTTTATCACGCTGGAGCAAGGGAAAGACGCTCTTGATAATGTTATCAAGAAAAGCATCCTGACAACAGTTATTGGTAGACAGAGATAGCACTTAGTACACAGTGACAAACCCCATAGTGACTTAATGTGTATAAAGGAACATTTTGTGCCTAACATCTGTTGGCACGACAATGAAATAAAATTAATTTGGGTATAACAGTTCAAACAATCTAAGTCAATAAATTCAGCCCTCAATCCGTTGTCAATGGAGCGCTTCCCAGTTTTTAGCACCTTGCTGACACAAAAGAAAGACTTTTCTTGGTTCTTTGGTTTCTATAGCTTTGGGAGGGACATCACAGCTTCATGTATTAGGATTTAATAGTCTTGGATCATGGGAGTGACCTGTGAGTTGTGTTGATTTGCACACAATTACTGGAAATGGGCCCGCAACTATGTGGCCACATATGGCTGTGAAATCTGTATGCTCCATTTCATGTGTCCTGTATGTGGCTTAGGGTGAAACAAGGGATTTACAGAGGGAGATTAAAGTAATGTTCATCAGGTGAAAAATGAGGCCTAAATGGTAAACACAAGTGTCAATTTTTTATTATGAATACTGAATACAGATTAGCCTACACATGGATGGTAATCAAAACATACTTTACCTATTAATTATTTAAAAGTCTACTATATAGAGATCTTCAATATGAAGATCACATTTTCCATAATCCTTTAATAAACCTCACTGTTAAATGACAATAACAGTGATTTTTGATTTCTCATTTCTGTTGATCAGTTATTTATTTTTCATCATCTTTTCCCTTTAATGAAATTTAATTTGGTAGCCATTTTGTGCCAATTAATCACTGATGTATGTGAAAATGTACTTTAAACCTCTCAAACCCATGAAAATAAACATATTTGATTGAATGTTAATGTCTGAGGTGTCAGGTTTATCCCCAAAAGCTGCTCTCATATGCCTAAATACAGTTTCTAAACAAAGTGGTTTTAATTGGGCTTGAAGTGTTCATGGCACAATTTCAAATAACCTGCAAGTCAGCAGTGATGAATGAGCACAAAATAACTACCAAATATCTCAGTATTGGAAGATTGGAACGGCCCTGATGTCAAAAAGGCTGGTATTATCCTTTAAGAGGTGCAAAGTGGGCCTTTAAAGCCACTACAGACAGAATTTTTGCTTTAACATATTATGAAATAATTGAATTACAGCATAAAGGAAGTGTGCACCAACCAAAACAGGAAGAGGATCATGCTTTTGATTTTCCTGGTAGCTAGATGAATCTGGCTCCATGATAGCCTACAATTTGTGGTAAGTGTTATCTGTAAGCTACTGCTTAATTGTAAATCTTTTGGTGTCTTTGCGACAGCAACATAACATACCACTAGGAAACACAAGGGGTTGCCAAACCAAAATTTCACAATCTTGTCTGTAGCCGCTTTAAGGAATACTGTGACATCTTGAATTTTATTCAGATATTTTTCTTCACCAGGCACTTTTCATAATCAGGGTTCCCAGTCAACATTTCCATGACATTTCAATGACAAATCTAAGGTTTTCAATGACATTTTTTGTGACTGATGCAAAAATGGACTTTACATTCATAACTTAACACATTTTGTTGCCAATGCAAATACACATTAAAATCACATTGGAATCACAAATACCCATGACATAGAGCTTGTTCATCAATTTCCATGACATTTCCATGACAGAATCATTTTCAGTGATTTTCCATGACGTGTGAGAAACCTGCATAATGTGAGAAGACATTTTCTTAGCTGCTCTGCTAATCAGGAAGCAGCTTATTAGCATTGTTAGCATTCCACATTGAAACTAATGCATATTGCTAGGTTCAACCTAGCTTGTTAATTTGCGACTACCATTATCCATGGATATGAATGACGCATGCTTACGTTAGTAACCCATTGATGTGTTACTGAAGGAGAAAAATGCCAAATGCCTGAAGAAGAAAACAACAGAGTAAAACTCACTAAACAAGACTAGGTCAAAACCTAGTATATGGCTGGACTGTGTATGGTGAATGTCGGAAATTGTGACCAAAAGCCTTGTTGTTAGAGGGCTTTTAATTTGAAAGGGATACATTGGCCAATGGGGAAACTCCAACACTTGGCTGACCAATGGTTTAACTTCATCACTCAGTCAGTGAGTCAGTGACAGACATTTGTGTTTATAGGGCTGGCCCCGCTGTTACAGTACAGCCAAAAACAATTAAGGTATCATTTTTAAGATCTAATTCAATCACTGATGAGGGTGTTCTGCTATATAAAACAGGCAATTTAAGTCCACAAATATGATGCATGGCACTCAAACATCAACTCCAAGAAAAGGCAAATAGATAAGAAATAATGGAAAAAAAAAAAAAATCAATTATGAGGCCAGATAGCTTCCTTGGTAAAATACAAATTGAACAGTGCTCTCTGATCTCTGTGTCCACTTGGTCCTTGTTCCATCTGTCTGTTTTGGAAATGAGCTGCCAGCAGAAACACAGCCAGCAGAAATGACCAGACATACTCCAAGAGAAACACTGGAAGGTTGCTAATGACTACAATTCCTTTCTCAATGAAAACTACAAAAGTGCTGATATGTCTCAGTTTTTCTCTCTTCTCACACATGGCTAGGATGGAGAAAGGAAAGCCAAATTGAGAGGAGGCCGACTAGGACGAGTACTCTCCATAGTCTCTATTACACATCACACCTGAGTAAAGAAGAGGTAATTTTGAAACAAAATAAAAACATGGAAAGTCCAATAAAAGTCTAATTTTCACTCTTCCAAAAACAGTCCATATAGCAATATAATCCAAATGGATTCATACAAGACACCTAAGGTGAAAGCATTACCAGTCTATGAAAGTCCTTATACTTCCATCATTACACAAAATTATGAAAACTGTAATACTTGGATTGGCATTGCTTTGTTTCCCCTTTGGTGAAAGGTGAAAACATCATCTTATTTGGGCAACATTTCTAGCCAATAAATAGTCTTCCATTTTTTATCATTAAACAATATTACATAAGCTGTCCTTCTGGTTTCAGCAGTTTCATTGGCCACAACAAAATCTTGACCACAGTTAAGCATGAAAACAGTGAGGCAGGCAACTAGCAAAGGATGAAATGGGGAAAAGGCCTGCTGTAATAAGGAGGCAGAGGCAGTCTGTACAACACCAACTTCATCCCAAAGTTAGCACCTTTAAGTCCTAGCTTGAGTGATATGATACAGGACGGTCTTCGGGCAGCCATTTTGTACTGCTGAAAAAGTCATCGTTAATAAAAATCTTTTGTTCAGTGGTATTCAGAAACTTCGCCAAGCCTCTCGTGATATCCAGATTTAGTGTGGGTAATTGGTGCCCCGTAGAGAACTTTTTTTTATGCGAGTGTAGCACTGCTCTGTTCACGGCTACGCCTGTGTGCTGGTGTTTGTGCCGGGGATAGGCTTAGGGGTGCTGGATGAGCCACGCCGTGATTAGAAGGGCACAGATGCCGGGCTCTTGCTCTTCACGGTTAGAGTCTGGATGCTGGAGAGTATCTTCCTCTGATGTCCGGCCAAAGTCACTCCCACCTGAAGCAGCTCCCTGAACAGAGAGAAGCAGGCAATAAGAGATTACAAGCAGTCAAACAGACAGGCGGGCGCAAATTAGTCTGCAGCAATAGTTAATGGATACATCGTCAGGTCGAAACAGTTCCATATGCTGTGCGGTGATGAAACAGACATTCAATTAATGTTTCTCTTTTGTAGAAACCTTCCGTTTTTTTGTTCATCCTTGTAGGTTTTGCCTAAATGGTCAACCACCAAATTGGCCCATTGTGGGAACCCAGAGATTTCCTGAAAACCTATTTAAACAATCCTGCTACGAATACATCTACAAACAACGAAAAGAAGATTCAGTAATATTCTTTCATTGTGGTTACCAGATCTTACTTTTCATTAGGTAATTCTGCCTGTTTGTGATCACTGATGTGGAAAGCTTAAAAAGCATCCAGAATGCTTGTGGTGACAGCGGATTCCAAGTGGATTCACATTTGGTTTTACTGCTGCTGTCCTTATATGGTGGCATGCATGCTAAAATGTACAAAGAAACCTTGAGATGTGAACTCACTCTGTAGTGATCTGGGCTAGCTGCTCTACTGAACTGAAGCCGGCCTGGAGGAAGCTATCTTCATAGCGCTCCATCTTGATGGCCCTAAGCCAGTCCCCTACTGTGGCGCACGCAGGGAGGGTAAGGGGGGCGCGCTGGTCCAGCAGGGGGTAGGACGGCCTAGGGGATAGGGTACCGAAACAAAAGAACAAATCACGCACAATGTCGCCAACCCAGCACTCTGAAACCTACATAGACCCCGCAGCTACATTCCTGTTCACAAGGAGAGGTGGGATCTAAGTCTGATTGACTGACAGGGTAAAACAATGGTATTTGTGAGGGATGGATATGTCCTATTCTGCATGTGACCGGCCCACAGGCAGAATGAGGGGTAAGGGAAATAGGCACAGCAAGTGACTGACGGGTCACAGCATGACATAAAGGGGGCCAGCAGATTGGACAGTAGGAACCTAATGTGGTTCTTCTCACTGCCAGGACACTTGACGGACAGTAAGAAGACAGGCGTTAAAATAGTACTGACACCCGCTTTGTTTTTTCTTCTTCCGTTTTTTGTTTCCATCTCGAGACGTTTACTTGTTCCCACTGTGGCCTTCTGAGGCGGGGTTCTCTATTAGCGTGTTTGATATCCCCTTCACCCAAAGAGCTGCGCATTCTCACCCCGCTCCTTCCTGGGCCACTATCTTGAGTGACGGCGGGTTGCGGAGCAGCTTGTCCAGAGCGCTGACGATGTCGGCGAAGCGGGGACGAGCCGAGCGCTCCTTCTGCCAGCAGTCCAGCATCAGCTGGTGGAGGTGGGTGGGACATTCATGGGGAGGGGGCAGTCGGTAGTCTTGCTCTATGGCGTTGATGACCTGACGGAGGGGTGTAACAGGGAGAACGTTCTTTCATGTAAAAGTGAACAAAAACCTGCTACCGCCACCACGGATACATAAATACAAACGTATAAACTAGTCAAGTTTAAAGCTGTTGTAAAAACACGGCCTCTCGTGGGTTTTTTTTGCTTCAACTTACATCCTGGTTGCTCATGTCCCAGTATGGCCGCTCTCCGAAGGACATCACCTCCCACATGACGATGCCGTAGCTCCACGCATCTGAGGCTGAGGTGAACTTCCTGTAAGCAATGGCCTCTGGCGCTGTCCAGCGGATAGGGATCTTACCCCCCTTTAAGGACACGAGGGGAGGATAACGGTTAAATATTAACACTTCACACAGCACTCGCTCACAAAAGCGTGCCTATACAGAGTTTTTAAAGTGCTGACGCTCCTAAGAATCCCCATCTGAGAAGAGCTTTGTTGTAAGATAGGATTTAGAAGTACTACTGACCCCGTTTTGGAGAAATAACAGGTTAAACTTCCCAGACACAACTAACTGCTTAGCTACCTACTTTTTTTCCCCTCGTTTTTTTCTTATTTTTTATCCTTTCTTTACCTTCATCTGATGCTTATAATGCTGGATGTTTAATCAATTTAACCCGTAAACGTTGATGTTTCATATTTTCTTTCAAGCTTAGTGTAGTAGCCTACCATACAATACAGTAGACTGTTATTATGCTATCACTGTAAAATGGAATGATAATGGAAAAACCTTTGGACCTTTGTGAGTTGGTATTGTCAAAATGGCTACATACAGTATATCACTACACCATAGTTTTGACGATTTGATAATTAGAACCATGGTGTTCTATATCCATTCCAATTCATATTCATGTAACACTGCTGGGAGACACAGAGCACAACACTAAGGCTGCGTTCACAAGTAGCATTTTTTTATGTAGAAAAAGTGCTGCCTAGATCGCTTTTTGTGCCTAAATGAAAAAAGAAAAAGAAAAAAAAAAATCGAGTGACGCGCATTTTGTTTCCATAACAACGGACCACTCAGTTCAGCTCAGCTCCTCTTCTTCATCTTGATTGGTCAGCTGATAATAAAAAAAACGGTTCACGTCATATGAGCTTTTCTGACAAAGTTCAGTCGTTCTCAACTTTTGAAGGCCCTCCCTCCGCCCTGTGTAGCCCATCTTGTGGCAGTTTTGAAAAAAAAAAAAAAAACGCTACATGTGAACGCAGCCTAACACCTTAAATGTTGATATCTGTTGTTGTTATCTGACTGGAGGTGACTGGAGATTATATATCGATGAATTTAAGATGAGCTTTTAGACTGCAATCCCCCAGTGAAAGAGGACGTTGTCTCACCAGTGAGCTGGTGTAGGTAGGATCAGCGGAATTCTCCTGCAGGAAGCGGGACAGGCCAAAGTCAGACACCTTGCACACCAGGTTGCTGTTGATCAGGATGTTACGGGCGGCGAGGTCTCGATGGACGTAGCTCATCTCCGACAGGTACTTCATGCCAGAGGCAATGCCACGCAGCATGCCCACCAGCTGGATGGGGGTGAACTGGCTATCATTCAGCTACAGAGGACGAGAAAAGAGTTTTAGTTTGACAATATGTGTCAAATGTGCGTGCATGTGTGTGTCTGTGTGTGTGTCTGTGTGCGTATGTGCGTGCTCTGTGTGACCGACCCGTAGAAAAGAGTCCAGTGCTCCGTTCTCCATAAACTCTGTGAGTATCATGACTGGACAGCTGGCTGTGATGATGCCCTCCAGGTGAATAATGTTGGGGTGCTGGAATTGGCCCATGATAGATGCCTCAGACAGGAAGTCCCGCCTCTGCTTGTCAGTGTAGCCGCCCTTCAGTGTCTTTATGGCCACATAGTTTTCTTTCTTCCCTGGAACCTTCAGCCTTCCTCGACACACCTCCCCAAACTCTCCTGCAGAACGCAGACACACACAGCTTTAAGGGATACTGCCATATTTTGAATTTCAGTCAGTTGTTTTGCTTTACCAGGCATCTTTCAAAGTATGAGGAAACTGCTTTCCAGCTACCGCAAAGCTTGCTGCTAGTGGTGCCCGTTGGTTTGAATAATGCATGCTAACAATGCCAACGTATTGTTTATCTGTTAATTTAGCTGGCAATACTGAATATTTTTCCCCACAATATCAGTAAATGCCTAGTGACAAACATTTTAAAAGTGATTGCATCCCTTTAACTTTGTACATTACATGACATGGTTTGCCAAATATTATTTCTAAAGAGAACAATCTGCGAGGCCACACTGTACAGGAGCAATGTTAAAAGATTATCGGTGTGTTTATATACAGGAACAGCTGACCAGTACAAAGTATAAACATCTAAAAAGAGAGAAGAATGAGAGGAGCACAAAGCAAGGCCTCACCAGCGCCGATAACCTCCTCAATCTTGACAAAGGAAACGTCGATTTCCTTGGCAAATTCTCGCACGGCCTCATTCGGGTCCTCATATGTGAAAGGGTCGATATAAACCTTAACCCCTGTGAGAGAGAGAGACAAAAAGGATCGTGGGAAAGGAAGAGACGTCATGTCAAAAAACCATGAGAAGCAAGGAAACCAGTCCTATTGAAATTCATTTTCATGACATTTATGAGTTAATTTAAACTGTTGGCTTCTGTGCAGTTTGTAAGAGTGTGTCTTAATACATCACCTTGGCCAACGAGGTACTGGCTGTTTTTGTCGCTCAGTTCGGGATCTTTCATTCTGCTGTGTCTCCTGTGGGCGCAAATAGTACAGAAAAGAGGATAGGTGGAATGAGTTGAAGGACATAATATAAGTAAATAAATAATAATAATAATAATAATAAACAGGGTGACCATAGGGTGGTGGAGGTGGCGGTTGGGGGTCAGACCGTCCTTTGGTCGATATTTGTAATGCCGTTTCACAGCAACATGATGCAGATTTATAGTCTAAGATTTGAAGGTTTAGATGTGCCACGTAATAGCGAAATCCAGTAGGTTTTCAATGCTTTTTTTTTTGTGTGTAAGCAATCATAGGGAAATACAGCAATTTGCTTTATTTTACAGCTGGCCCATTTTTCCAACAGACATTTTGCACTGGTGTGAAAAGCCCTTTAGTATTGGTGGCTGGCGCTAATGGCTGATATCTAAGCCAACCCCTGTAGTTCTGCTCCAGTCGGGGCCCGTTCACCTGCTCTGTGACACGGGTGGATCCGTTTATAATTCCATTGGCACAACCTCTTCCCAACAAGACTGTACAGCCCTGTAGCTACTGGACTGCGTGCCCTCCTCCATCTCTCTCCGGCTCCCTCTCCTTCCCCACAAGCCCAAAATAGCAATAATACACCACCCTCAGCTAGTGGCAGATCTGGGCCTCTGGCTCTGCCTTATATGTGTGTGTGTGTGTGTGTGTGTGTGTGTGTGTAGGTGTGTGTGTGTGTGTGCGTGCACGCACGTGTGTGCATGTGACACAAGGTCACGGCTATTGTTCTGCTGTCCTGTGGAAACAGGGCTGGGACGGCTGCATCCTGTCTCTCCCTGGCCTCTACCTCTCAGCCTCACTATCTCCATATCTCCCTATTTCTGATGGCATCCACCACTATTTACTGGAACAATGAAGCCCAGGGAAAATGTTCTAATGAGCAGGATAAGTTTTAGCCGTGTAAGCAAAAAGTAAAGCTTTGTCTCCGAGCGCGCTCACCAAAAAAAATGGTGTGAATAACTGAGTTCAAATCTACCCAATGATAAGATATGATTTGCACAAGCAAGAGAACAAAGCGCTGCCAAACTCTAAGGTCAGGGTTTGGCTTGCTATTTGTTTTGGCTCCCACGGTTTCCACTCTTCTCCATTTCCTGTTACTCTCTGTCCCCTCATTTCCCCTCCACGTCTCCCTCTCCCACGTTCTCACCGCAGGCAGAACGCAGCCACGAAGATGATAGTGAAGAGCAGCAACAGACCCACGGCGATAAGGACACCGGTGACCAAGAGCTGGGAGGGAGAGTCATGACCTGAGGTGAGAGACAGAGAGAGAGGTAGGGAGAGAGAGAGAGAGACACACAGAGAGAGAGAGGCAGGGAGAGAGAGAGAGACAGAGAGAGAGAAAGGTAGGGAGAGAGGTAGGGAGAGAGAGAGAGAGAGGAGAGAGGAGAGAGAGAGGCAGGAGAGAGAGAGAGAGAGAGACACACAGAGAGAGAGAGGCAGGGAGAGAGAGAGAGAGAGAGACACACAGAGAGAGAGAGGCAGGGAGAGAGAGAGAGACAGAGAGAGAGAGAGGGAGAGGGAGGGAGGGAAGGAAAGGAGAGGAGGAGGGGAGAGAGAGAGAGAGAGACAAACAGAGAGAGAGAGGCAGGGAGAGAGAGAGAGAGAGAGAGAGAGAAAGGTAGGGAGAGAGGTAGGGAGAGAGAGAAAGGTAGGTATAGAGGTAGGGAGAGAGACAGAGAGAGAGAGGCAGGGAGAGAGAGACACAGAGAGAGAGAGGTAGGAAGAGAGAGAGGTAGGGAGACAGAGAGAGAGAGAGGCAGGGAGAGAGAGAGGTAGGTAGGGAGAGAGAGAGAGGTAGGGAGAGGGAAAGAGAGAGAGAGGAAGAAAGGGAGAGGGAGGGAGAGAGAGGCAGGAGGAGGGAAGGAGAGGGAGAGGGAGGGAGGCAGAGAGAGGGAGAGGGAGGAAAGGAGAGAGGGAGAGAGGGAGGGGAGAGACAGAGGGAGTGGGGGAGGGAGAGAGAGAGACAAAGAGACAGGTAATTATAGAAATGACAGCAGGAGGTTTA
>OMKK01050292.1:2591-20673 GCA_900302305.1 Polymixia japonica
CTTTTGGTGCATTCTACCATCCAATGTCATCCACTCTTGTTGGTTTAAAAAAATGGGAGAGGTGTCAATTTTATCTGGGTACATTCCAATGATTCCAGTTGACTCTTGGTAAGGCAGTTTATGTTAAATCAAGACCTAAACCAATGCCCTCAAGTTTTTAGCATTCAATTTCAGCCGTGAGTTGTTGTTTTTTTTGTCAGTTGCCTTTTTAACATTCCAAAGTTGTCAACCTGATGAAAACGAGGATTGTTACTAAGGTTGTTACAACCCAACCACCAAACCCTGATCATCGTGCTTCATATCAGCTTGCCTTGTGGTGACGTGACGTTGCTTAGCTTAAAAAGTAGCAAAACAAGAAGCAATTTTGCAACTGCCAGAGCTAAAACTGTGTTTTTCTTTTCAGCAAATATCTTAGTTACAGCGAAATACAGATGGATATTTTGGCTATTAGCAGCTCATCAGCTTGCTGGCAGGCTGAAGCAGTTGTTGCTTAATTGCATAACCTATCTTCAAAGTAAGCTGTGAACAAGGCCCAGATGACACTTGTTGCTAAAACATTTGACGGAAGAGACTGGATTTTGTAACCAGACAGATTATTGTAACGGGCAGCAATTTGACAAAAAGACTTGACCAGAAAATGCTGCATAATGGGTGTTGCACTTTGCGGTGAGCTGAGTGAATTGCATGATGATTTAGGCCAGTAGTAGACGTCTTCATCTGAGGCTCCTTATTTTTCCCTCCTATTCCTATCCTGCAATTTCAGTTGTAAGTAATTGGATAGGCCAAGAGGCCAGGGGTTGGATGTAGACAGGGTTGTACATTTTTAATCAAAATGAATGTGATTGTTTAGTGAGCCTTTTGTTCAATAATCAAACCTACAACAGACAAGACAGCTAACACACACGGAATGTTGAAGTATGACAGTAGTCAGATTTGTCCTCCTTGTGACATGTTTTCATGACTAATGAGCACATGACCCTGCAGGCAAAGATTTTTTTTTTTTCAGTTTAATTAAACTGCACTTTTGCCTTTCCTTATTCTATTTCTTTCTATTCTGTACAGCACAGACCGTGTGCCGAAATGAAATAAAGAGACTATCAAAGTGCCGAACATCAGTTTCTGCTCTTTTTGTCTAGAATGAAGCTATTGGTTTACTTTTTGGCGTATCTTACCTCATATTATCACCGTCATCGCTGTCTTAATGTGAAAAATCACAAACCAGTGAACTATTGAGTAAGACAAAGGCCAAGTCAACTCAGGTCAAGTTTAGTTCTAATCTAAACCGACATCACTCCAGATCCACGTCAATAACATCTGCCGTGCAGTCGGACTCTCTTAGCACCGCAGTTCTTTTCCTAAACATCCCTATGAATTCTCCTTCACATCTTTCCTTGAGCTTGTGACGCTTTCCATCGAGGTCAAGGAAAAGTAGTTAGGAAAAGACATAGGACGTAATTATTTCTTTACTATTCGCCGCTGCCACTTAGATACTTCCGGGTCATTTCACTCAATTAGGAACCTTCCTAAGCAAAAAAAAAAAAGACTGTTCGACCGCAGCCCAAGTCATGGTGACTCAGGTCCACACCTCTGTTCTACACTGCATATAATGCATTTATTAGATACCAATAATAAAATACCTCAGCTGAACTTAAAAAAGGAAAACTTTATTGTAAAGGAAATCAAAGCAGTAAGGAAACAGACCTCTTTATTAAATCATCCAAGTATAACCATAGACCCAACTGAAATTACATTAGCTCTGGTAACTTTGCTCCAAAAAGGCAAAAGCACAATGTAAAAGGTCCGGTCTGAGTTGGACTTGCCAGTTGCAGTTTTGGGGGAAGACCAAGCTTAGTTCCCTGAAGGTATTTTATATGAACTTTGAAGACATTTACTATATAAACAGATAGCATCCACTTTCATTCTCTGGTGTTTCCTCAATGATATCAAGTTTCATAGATGGCAATCTCAGTTTTGAAATGAAGGTTGTGGCTTTCTCCAGCTGCAGTGAGCAAACATGAGAGATTGGGCTCTTCCCACAATGTCAGTAGTAGTTAGTAACACTAACGTACATTTGCAAACACAAAAACCACATCGTTCATTCAACTGCATACACTCACATCCATTCAAGCGTT
This sequence comes from Polymixia japonica, assembly GCA_900302305.1. Classification (NCBI taxonomy): domain Eukaryota; kingdom Metazoa; phylum Chordata; class Actinopteri; order Polymixiiformes; family Polymixiidae; genus Polymixia; species Polymixia japonica. The sequence continues at coordinate 4,724 of OMKK01050292.1, forward strand.
ATAAAATCCAATACTTCAATCAATCATCAAAACGGACTGATCGACATGCATTGGCGTCAATAGAGAACTTCTTATTGGATGGTGCTGTAAATCCGAGTCCTGCGCCCTTTCCGCTGAAGTCCATGCGTCGCGACTGAGCACGCTCAAACTCTCCTAGGAGCGCTTTTTGTAAGTTCTGCTGTCCGTCCTGTCCCATGGCCATATTTGCCCTCCCAGTACTCAACCCACTTGTCTGCGTACCCTTCTTGAAGCCGCCCATCAACCGAAGGAACTTCTGCTGTTGTTCAGAGCTGTTGAACTGGGCGGTGCCCCACTGGCCGAAGCCCTAAGGAGCATAAATGTTGGGGATACACATTAGAAGTACAGTAAAGACAAAATCAAAAGAAGATTAGGTTTTTTTTTTTATTGTCTTTCCAAGACAGATGGTTTTATTTGTTGACACTGACCGAAGGATTAGCTGGCATTTGAGGTTGAGATGCCTTGTCAATGTCCATCTGGAGAGCCAGTCTTCTTTCCTATGACAAACAGCAGCTGCGTTACTAAAATTTTATTTCAGATATGTTATCTAACATTGCAGTGCTATGACTTGCAATGTGATAAGACAATATCAGACACAGAACAGAAATAGAACAGATTGGCACAAGGACAGAATATATCAGCAACTTAAGGGGATGTATGTCATTGAGATGTATTTCGTCATGAGAGAGCTAGAGGTCTACCTGGTTAATGGACACCTCGTCTCTGTTTCCAGTCTTTTCTGACAGGAAGACCACGTCTATCTGGTGGCCTGCCTGGAACACAATGTAACACAACAAAGCATAACTAACCACACATTAAACCGCTGAAGACCCTGACATAACTTGGACCCTTCACTCAGTCAGTCTGAGTTTACTATGTATATTGTATATATTGTTTACTGTATATATTGTTTAGCTGGCTTTATTTACACAGATAATTTATACTTTCATATGATACTTTTAAATTATACTTATATAATTTATATACTGCTTATATATTTCATATACTACCTATATATTTTATGTATTATCTATACATTTCATAGATTACCTATACATCGTATACAGTATACAATGTATAGCATACACACACCTAAATACTGTATACCTTATATTTTATATATTATATATACTGTAATACAGTCGTAATATGAACAGCAGCAGTAATAATGATAATAAAAATAACTTTTGTTTAATTCCTGGTGGTTAGAGCACCCCCTGGTGCCACATAGGTGGGTGGTCCTCCTGTGTGTTCACACAAGTCAACACAATGGTCGATCCAGCCACGATAGTTACTGATGCTGCTGCTCACTTACCTTGATGTAGTTTTTTTTGTTTTTTAATTAGCCATGTTTGTTTTAATTACTTTTTTTTTATTATTATTTTGACTATTCTAGTTGTCTTCTGCCATGTCACAAGAATTGCAAGAATATACTGCACATTTGACAATACAAACTCTTTGACATACACACTCACCTTTTGGTGCTCACACTCTTCACTGGCAACCGGCTCCACTTTAATCTTCCTTCTCTTCTTCTTTGCACAAGTTTCAACATCAACCTCAACCTCCTCGTCTTTCTCCTTCTTCGGTTGTATTTCTTCCTCGGAGGCGCTCTTCTTCCCCTTCTTTTTCCTGCTTTTTGCATCGCTGACAAAGACAAGCGTTTCCGTATTCTGCCCCGCCTCCTTGACCGACGGTTCATCCTCTCCTCCCTTTGCGCTTGACCTTTTCCTCTTCTTCTTAGGCACCGCCTCTAGTCTACTCACTTCCTGCTCCCCCCCTGACGGCTCAGAAACCTTCCCGCTCTTCTCCTTCGATCCCTTCTTCTTTTTGCTCTCCGGCTCTCTCCTCTCTCCCTCCACGCTGGTATACACACCGTTGGTGGACTTGTCTCTCTTCTTGGTTTTGGTTTTGATCTCCTGTGCTCCCGCTTCCTTTGCCTCTTCCTCAGCAACAGGTTTAAGCGCCATCTTGGCTTCTTCTTTCTTCTTCTTCTTCTTCTTCTTTGTCACAACCTCGTCCTCAACCTCTATGGTTTCTCCCTTCGGTGCTACTAACCCTCCTTTGTTCTCGGACAATTTCCTCTTGGCTTTCTTTTTCTTTTTCGTCGCCACCGCTCCATCTTCTTCCTCTGGAGGTTCGGTGGTTTTAGAGGTCTTCTTTCGCTTTTTTATGTCTTTGCTTTCCTCCCTGGTCTCTTGTGTGCTGAGGATTACGGCCTTGGCATTTCCTTTCTTGACTTTCTTCAATGCTACATCCTTTCCTTTTTCCTTTTGCTTTTCTGACTCAGGTTGGACTGACTTCTTTTTCACCTTCTTCTTTTTTCCCAGTTCATTTTCTCCATTCTCTTCCTTGACATCATTACAGTTGGCATCATTCACAGTCTTCTTTTTCTTCTTCTTCTGTGGTGTTTCACCACCACCATCCCCATTTGAAGAGTCTTCTACTTTTATCGTCTTGACTTTGTTTTTTTTCTTTTCTTTTTTCACTCCTGCTTTGCTCCCCTCATCTTGTCCTTCCTTGGTTTTCCTCTCTTTCTTTACAGGGGTATCCTTGACACTCTGTTCATCCGTCTTGGAAACCGCAACCTTCTTTTTCACCTTACCCACTGGCATCTCCGCGGCAACCATGTTTTGCACTGCCTGGTGAGAGAAATCAGTGCTGAAAAGAACATCAAGTCGGCAGAGTGTGTTTGTGTTTGCCTAAAAGAACAGCAGACACTTACCAACCGTCTGACTGGTTGTTTGGGCAGAGACTCCTGATCAATGTCTTTCTGCAGGGCCAAACGTTTTGCCTGTAACATAAGTCATAATTTGTCAAAATATATGTAGTTGTTTTTAGTAGACGTCTATCATCAATATGAGGCAAACCAAAGACACTAAGTAGTGGGATACATCTCCTAAGCCTCCCGCCCCTTCTCTCCAAGCAAGGTCTTGCAGGCATGCAAACACACCTTAGGGCTGGGCGATACGGCTGAAAAGTGACATTACAATATTTTTGGAGCCAATGGCGATATTCAATACAGGACAATATTTTAATATTTTTTCTATACTACATATCCACATAATGCCTTACGTAAATGTTTGGAACACACCACACCACACATGAGCTACAAGTGGATGGAGTTGTGACATGCAGGGAAGTGGAGCAAAAGAGAAAAGAGGATTTTAAGATGAACGGTGTTGTAAAATTATATTTAAAAAAACATGTACGCGACATTATCTCGATATTCACATTTTCATATCATCATTGAAATATAGCGCCATCTATTGGAAAACGCGATATATTGCCCAGCCCTAGCACACATATGAACCTACCACCCTGGACTAACAGACTGACTGCAACCTGCACATGGGCAGTTATATACATTATTCAGGCTATCAATCAACTTATTTGTATTTTGTAAATCTGTCACTTATGCATATTTTGCTATTCATCAACTTAGTCGTACTTTGCACATCTGTGACCTCACTGCACCGGTAGATTCAATGTTACACTTAGACAATTCCATTTGACTAATGCCCACTGTAGCATAGTAGTTTGACACAATGAGAATGGCTGGGCAGCTGAATGGGTCTTGGCATTCAAAGGAACCTGCCAAAACAAGCCAGCAGGGCTAGCCAGTCTTAGCTAAGCCAAATTCAGATACAATGCGGACATCTGGAAGGTGAGCCTGCCTGAGTATTTGCACTCTGCTTTGGCGAGTGTGGTGTGGAAATGCTTTTTAAACTCATTAAGGTGAAGACAAGAGGGTTTGCAAGCAGAGACTAAAGTAGCATGGTTGGCAGTGCAGATGTTAATGTAATGTTCCTACAAACAAAATAGTGGGGCATCAGGTTTGAGTCTGTTGTGAGGGGGTTGGTCCCGGGACACTGGAATACTCCATTGAGCCTTCTTGAGGTGTCATGGGCCTAATTCAATGAAACACTAATGGCTATATTGGGCATATTGTTGCTACAAGATATCCTTAAACATAAAGGTTAATAATGCATCTTTTAGATATCAGAAGCAAGAACAACATTGCAAGCTAAACGCAATTAGCAGACAAAATTAAATGCAGGTTTTTTCATTGAGCTATGGTACAGGACTACTGGAGTATTTAAACATGCACTTCGTCTTAAAAAGTATAATTGTAGTGTGTTAATTTTCTGTCTGCTGGAGTACAGTACTTCTTGTCTGCGTTATATGAGAGTTCCTAAACCTAGCGTGTCAAGTCTGTGTCAAATTCCTAGTGCACCAGTTGTATACATAATAGAAGAATCACAATTCTGGTGATTTGTGATTCTAATTCTGACAAATACGATCCTTCCGGTGAGCACCTGGTCAATGACAATTTGTTTTGGCGTAGGTACCAGCTTCTCTGACACAAAAATCACGTCCTCATCGGAATCCGTCTGAAATCAAACATAAAATGAATGTCCTCTAATACGGTAATGGCAAAGGAAAGTGTATGGAGTCCAACCTTATATGCATGACAGTAGATAACTATTATTAGCTATATATAATTAATGCCTATATTGGGCATATTGTTGCTACAAGATATCCTTAAACATAAAGGTTAATAATAGAAGCAAGAACAACATTGCAAGCTAAACGCAATTAGCAGACGAAATTAAATGCAGGTTTTTTCATTGAGCCCAGCTGGTTAACCCTGTTTGCTAACGTAGCATATAGTTAGCATTGGCTTGCAAGAAGTCACTGACAGCTTAAATGTTAACTTTACGCATAGAGAATCAAGGCACTTAGTTAAATGTGTATTATGAATGATTCTGAATATATATTCTGAATAAATATAATTTTCATATAGAAAACACTTTACTTACTTTGCCGATTCACGTGGAAACGTGTTTACTCTGTTGACTCGGAAGTAGTTACTTTTCACCAATCACTCCACTTCCGGTTACTGCCGTCTAGGCCAGGAAGACTAGACCGCTTCCTGTTTGACTTGAAGTCAATGAAAATGTCTCACATTCGGTCCAATATCTTTTTTTCTGCGAGGGGCTTATTTGATTTACCTTTGACAGCGCGACCTTAAAGGTCTTAGCAAGCCATTAGTTAAAAAAAAAACTTTATTGCTTAGCAGATGTTCCTTTCCGCACATGCATAGTATAGTGCTGAACGATGTAAAAGATCTTGACATTCAAGCTCTAACATCTTTGAATTTGCTGAGCATCTTGTAGGCTAGAGTGCGCTATCGGTTCCCACAGGGGTGCTCAGGGACTCTAACGGGTTCTTGAAGGAGCTCTAGGAGGTTCCCAGCAGGGGTGGAAAAAGTACCCAGAAGTTGTACTTAAGTTAAAGTATGAGTACTGTGTCAAAAGTTTACTCAAATAAAAGTCAAAAAGTATCTACTTTTAAATATATACTAATGTACTAAAAAGTAAAACGTACATAATACTTAATAGATTAGATAATAATAGATTAATAATACTTAGATAATACTAGCACTAGATAATACTAAAATTAAGGAACAGTTGACATTCATTCTATATGAATCACCGTTGACTCTGAGAACAGAGAACATTTCACAGAGATAGGGCCACGGGTGTTCATCTTGTGGTTGAGAATCGACAGGTTCGACAGAATTTCCGTTGCACGCCTGTGTCACCATCTTCTGCAGCGATGAATAACTGCTTTCAGGGTGTCTAGTGCAAGGAGGTTAAAGGTAATATATACGATATTTTGAACATTAATATAGCAGCAAACAACTATTTGCTATGTAAAAATATAGTGGAGTAATGGCGTCCTGGCCTGACCGGCTACCAAAACAAAGAACAGAGAAGCTTAGGATTACAACACACATAGAGGGAGTGTGACTTCATTCTCTGCTCAGGACGCCATTATTCCACTATATCTTTACATAGCAAATAGTTGTTTGCTGCTATATTAATGTTCAAAATACCAGTAAGACCATGATATAATATCTAAAAACAAAAACTTCACCAGGTAGGGGTTTCTGGGGCAAAAACTTGACTACGATCTAAGTTTGCCATTCACTGTAAAAGAACACAAAGTTTTGTGGCTGGGCTCAGAAAATCTCTTTTATAGTTGGTTTGTTTTGGTGAGAAAATGTATAGAAAAACAGAGATGCACTGGTAGAGGACCTGGTAAAGTTAATCTGATCCCAGTTACTGTGTGACTGACTCGATTAGTATATTTAGTGGTGGTTAGTATATTGTAACTGCTTTGTCCTTCTGAAGCCTATAAAAAATAATATTCAAAATAATCTGTCTTTTATGGAAATACGGATGACAAAATTCCCCCCAGTGCCTAGGGTGTGCCCACTTCCAAAAACTATATTTAGAAGCGCTTAGTTAATAGACTTTTAGTGAACACATTCACTGTTGAGGTTACGGTAGGCCTATGTCCATGAGCCAATCTGCTTTTGGGTCAGGAAGAGACAAAAGGTGAGGAATAAGGGGAGGGGAGGATGGGGAGGACATGCAATCCACTGAAAGAAAATGTAGCATACTGGAAAGATCCATTTAAAAAATCTCTTCACATGCAACGTAACCATTAAAAAAACAGTTTGTACATTTTAAAGCAAACTGCCAGGCCCTAACATAGTGTTAAACTACGACGCCTTTTAATTTGTTATTGTTTTAGAAACGTTTCAAAACAACATCATAACCCGACTTCGGGGAGACACTAGTAATTGGCTGTACAAGTCCAAGCTCTATCAGTAAAGTCAGTTAAAGCTGCTATGCGTGACATTTTTATGTTATTTAACATAAAAAGTTATACAAAGGTTCGGTGAAATGTGATCTTCGTAACAAGTGTTGGCCAGTATACTGATATTCCTTCTTTTGTAGACCATGTTTACGATCCTGTCTCTAAACTCCTCCCACAAATCTCGGCACCTGTCGCGTGTCAGGTTTTGATGGACAGGGGCGAGGTTCTGCGGGGGAGGGGAAAAGTCCAGCTTGTTTTGAACTGTAACAGCTTGTTGTTGTAATTCCCCTTTGCTATCGGTAGAGTCAGAGTAGCGCACATAGCAGCATTAACTGGGCCTACTGTAAGGAGGACCCAAGGCCAGTGAACCATAAAGGTTAAGAGGCTGTGGAAAAGACAATTCAATGTCACAAAAGTGTTTAACAAAACACTTGAGAGAGAGGTAAATGTGCTATTATCTACTAGCCATTTTGTGCAAATCAAACAGACATTCATGTTCTGCTGCCAGAAAAAAGTGATAATACTATCACAAAGGCTTCTCAAAGAAAAATACCAGTGTTTTCACATTTGGTTTCTTTTCATAATCACACCTCTATTGTGTTACTCTACTCTTGTGTTATAATATTCCTATTTTGTTGTACTTACATAATATCAAACCACAGGACACACACACACATACACAGAAGTGGACTTGGCTGCCAGTGAGTCTACTTAGGGTCTGAGGAGAAAATAAATGCTTAGAACATGACAACCATTTAATAGAGAATTCATACAGGAACTATTTTTTATTTTTTTATTTATTTCCTGGATTAGATTTAGTGCAGCCCAGGAGAATGAGACTGATTAGTCATCCAGGCAATCTACATGGTTTTGGATCCCTACTTCATTACTTCATTATCCACAGGCCATTTTCCATTGCACAGCTTTGAGTTTATCATTACTTTGGGATTTTTTTTTTTAATTTAGAGTTCACATTTTGATGATGTCATCAGTCAGTGTCAACTACAAAAATACTATAAAAATAAGCCAAACTCAGCAGTGATGATAATGTAAACAAAACATGTGGAAAACAAGATAACTATTAAATCACTTCTTGTCAGTTATTAAAGTTCTAACCTGTGAAAAAAAGAATTCTCTATTTCTCTACAGACAGTAGAAAATGATAAATTCATACTGCCTGATTATTGTTTCAAATGAACTGATGTTGGGATATTTGATGGATTTTTTTTAAACTGAATGACATTCTATGATCAATGGGATGTAAAGTGATGTTGAATTACATCTCACTGAATGTCTGAAGTCTGAAATAGCATACGATAGAGGTGAGCGGACTAACACTGGTATTTTCCTTCAAAATGTGTTATCAATACCACAAAACAATGAAAATACAATAATATTGTGACAGAATACCATAATTTCTTAAGTGTGCTTTTACATGCATTTACATCTCAAACTGTCACAATGCTCAAAGATTATATTTAAGTGCAAAATCACAACTTCAATTTGTAAAACATCATAAAATAGCCGTTAACTATATTCTTATTAAAATTGACTATCTGCATGCACATGAAAGCTATAGTCACTGCCCTTTAGTTTCATATCGCAATACCAAAGACAAGCTATATTATGTATAACATGGACAATATCCACTCGCACTAAGATTTCACCTCAGTCAGTGCTAATGGAAGAGAAGATACTTAGAGAGAAAATCCACTGTAAGAGCAGCCTTGAGGTCTTCTCTGGAGGTCTCAGCTTTGTGGGCATATAGCGGTAATTTAAATAAAGTCCCAAAGGTCTTCCTGTATCAAATCTTTAAGTCAAATGGAAAAAGAAGCCATAAATAAGGGGGTGACGTCACAGCGAGAAGGTCCTGGGTTCGAACCCCCGGCCGTCCCATGTCCTTTCTGCGTTCGCTTGCATGTTCTCTCCGTGTCTGCGTGGGTTTCCGCCGGGCGCTCCGGTTTCCTCCCACCATCAAAAGACACAGACGTTAGGATTAATGTCAACGTGTTGCGTTAATGTGTTGGGGTGGATCTTCCAGATCGTGAGAAGACGCTGCCGTGCATATCGCCGCTTTTCAAATCAGTCACAAGACTCAGATGGCTTCATTGTGTAACTATGTGACTGTGTGTGTATAAAGCGACCTTGGGTACCTTGAAAGGCGCTATATAAATTAAAGCCATTATAAATACAACACGGAAGGCAAGTTTCAATAAGCAAGCATTGGAGATGATTGCTAATCAGCGAGCAGCAACACTACGTTGGAGTTTTGCCCTTGCGAGGAGTTAGCTGTACATGAAAATACATCACCAATAAATCAGATTACGCTCTTGATCCAATGGCAGTTTCTTAAGTTACATCACTTCACCGGCAGTATTTGAGTGTTAGATTTAAGATTGTAAGAATGTGTGAGCAGTTCAGTGATGATGAAAATAACGAATTATCGAGTTCCTATGTACGCAACTGCAGAAACCATTTCACTCCCAACTGTCCAACATGTCCGCTGATACAGGTGCAGTCCAGAAAATACAGAATTTAAAACCAATTTTTAAAGATGGAAAACTCATATACGGTTATGTAGATAGCTGGATAGTGTCGAGAGACATAAAGACATTGAATATTTCTGGCTCTCGACAAGAGCCCTGTGATAGTTCTAGTCTTTAACACTTCTTTGTAGGCAATGGGGACATTCCTTTTACCATCACGCGTTCGACACCGGTGTGTCCTGTTCTTTCACGGTCTATGTCCATGTTTCTCCTTTCACCACAGCTGTCGTCCGGTGTAGTTTATCGGGGCCGTGGGCATCTTCAAGAGACAAACAAGTCGTCAGTACGTGTGTGTGTGTGTGTGTGCGTGTGCGACAGAGAGACAGGTTCTCTGTCATACTTACCGTTCCACCATTCATGACCAGGGCCATCTCAGTGGGTTGGTAGACATGACCTCGGAAGGGGATTCCAGGACGAATGCTGCCGTGGCCGCTGTGATATGTTCCACCTCGGAGAGCTGACAGACCAAGCAGGGTAAAACCATACAGAGTATTCAGCGTATTTAGTTGGCCCGCACAAAAAAGGTAAAAGGTCAAGTTAGACACGCCTCTGTATCTACACACAAACACACACACACACACACACACACACACGTGTTATAGGGATCGTTCATGCTAGCAAAGATTATAGCTCGGTCTAATAATTTGGTCTCAGAGTGAATCCCCCTTTTCAGTCTACCAAGACCCCCTGTGCCTGCCAGCATGAGAGACATGGCTGTGCTACCAATTGAGCTGAATCAAAAGTGTGCACTTGATATTGATGAAGGCTAGTGTTTCAACCAGGGGAGTGAGTTTGAGTGACTGTCGTACGTGCGTACACACACGGTATGAATACACACACGCGCGCGCGCACACAACGTACTTGCGCTGTGCTCCTCCATGGAGAAGGCCTGGTTGTCTGCGAAAGGTCGGTGGGGTCGGGCGGGGAGCTCCTCTCCGAAGCGCGGAGGGGGAGGCTGGCTGGTTTCGAAGTAGTCTTGCGAGGTGGACGTCGAAGTCTTCCTCAGACACAAGTGAGCTTCCGGGATGCCGTGAAACAGCAGTAGGATCCAGCCCTGGGTGACCAGCGCCACTGCCAACGCAGGCTCGTCCCACGTCTTCGAGCCCCTCTTACCTCCTAGCCCTGACCGCTCCCCTTTCCCTTTCACCCTCAGCGCCTGGTTGCCGTAGAGATAGAATCCCAACCAGGCGACCCATAGCAACGCCGATGCCAGACAGGACAGGAAGAGCCAGACGCCGTTGCACCTCCATTGCCGCTTTTCACTCCCTCCTTCTCTGTCCTCGTCCTGTCCGCTTCCTCCTTCGCCCTCCAGCTCTGCTCCGCACAGCACGACCCCCAAGGAGAGCCCCATGGCTACGAGGAGCAGCCCCAGGCTGTAGCTGCACGTCAGAGCAAAGTCCAATGGCGGGTACTCACAGGCTGGGTGACCCTCCCTGACAACAGTGAGCAGCACCCATTCTGCAGAAATGATCCCCTGGACCAGGGCCAAGGCCACGCCAAACCCAGCCAGGGAGCTGCCCGCCGGGCTAGTCTTACCGGCCACCAACCTCCTTAGCCTCAAACCCTGGACTAACAAACTGGAGAAGCAGAGGGCAAAAAGGGGTCCCCAGAGGGCCCTGCGGACCACACAGAGGGCCTGGTTTTTCCCCACTAGGAAGGCCAAAGAGAGGCAGAAGAGACCCAGAAGCGTGGCCAGGAGCAGGAGCAGAGGCCCCATGCCGGAGCGCCTGGCTGGGTCAGAAATATAGCGCAGCTTGGTTAAAAGGACCACGGAGAGGACCAGAGAGGTCAGGGCACCACCGCAGGCCACCGCCTCCAGAACCACCCCCCACACTGATTCCAGGTCACAGAGGACTCTATACGGGGGGTCCACGTCCCCACTGCATCCCCTCGGAGGAGGCGAGGGGTGAGATGAGCCACAGCCAATAAGGGAGAGGAGGCAGAGGATGACAGGGCTGATGGTCATCCTAGGGAGACGGAAGGAGGTGACAGAATGTAGTCATAAGAAGAGGGAGAGGCCCCAAAGGTATGGGTAGGGACATGAAAAGGGAGTGATAGGGTGAAATTTGAAGAGAGAAGGAGAATATAGTTGCTAATGTGCTACTTGAGACAGCATAGACATACAGTAAACAACATACAATAGCAATATTGATCAACAGGTTAAGAGTGCACGGTACTTTTTAAAATCAGAAATTCATGTCGACCACCCACCTGCACAAGCACAGACACACACACACACACACACAAAGACACACACACACACAGCCCAGCACAGAACTGCTTTTAGCACAGGGCAATGGTTTCTATGGAAACGGGAAACAGCGTGGGCTGGCAACATTGCACACTGGGCTTTCATAAGTCGAGTTCCAGTACCCAAAAGCACGGAGAAAAACACACAGAGAAACACAGAAACACACACACACACGCACGAATACACACACACACACATTCACATACAAAACACCAGAGCATACCAAAATTATTTAAATTACCAATTGTTTGATTTCAAACTAACCTTAAGTGGATTCTTGTCAGATGCATTATTGAGTTTGAAGAGGTGTCATTATTTCCCATCCATTATTCACAGAGCAGCAGATGTCAGTTCAGCTGGAGAAAGTATTTTTCTAATTCCAGTTCATGGAATCCTCCAGAAACAGACAGCAGACAGAAAAACACCTCCGTTGCATCTTTGCAAATGTGCCGAGTCTTCTGTGTTTTTTTCCTCTTAACGAGATTCAGTGGGTTTTTTTAAAGCACGTAATAGCTCACCGTTCACTTAAAACAGAAAACATATTTTGGCACTGCAACGTGAACGTCCTGCTGCTCCAACAAAGACCCCCATGATACACGATGTATGCCTTGGTACTTCACACACCCACATATCCAGATATATCTACTCCCTCTCTCTTTCTCTCACTCTCTCCTCTCTTTCTCTCTCTCTTGATTTTGTTTGTCTCTCTCTCTCTCTCTCTCTCTCTCTCTCTCCCTCCCTCCCTCCTTGCTTCACACTGAATTTGCGGAGGTGTCAATAGAGATGCAATCCAAACCTTACCTCTGCCCACCCACACATGCTGCTGTCTCTGTCTTAGCAGGAAAAACTAGGAAATAAGTAGATAAACATCGTCATTCAAAGTCCTTAGAATCCAGAGTCAATTAGCTGCGTGGGGATTTTTTCCTGCCCTCAGGCTGCTGTATCGTCGTCGTTCCACCCATGCAACTGCTCAGCTCCTGATAATTCATCTTCAATGCCCTCTGAGAAGAAACGAAACAACTGGAAATCTCTCTTCGGCTGCAAGGTGTCTGGAAGCAGAGTGCAGACGGGATGAGGGGCCGAGAGTCTGGGAGTTTGCCCCGATGGTCTTTCTAAACACAGGTGAGCACTGCGTCCACGTGGGCCTTGTATTAGAGGATGTTGCGTAACACTCTGGAAGACATGAGTCAGCCCAGGCTCTCTTTAGACTGGAGTGTAATCTCTCTCTCTCTCTCTCTCTCTCCCCCCACACCCCCCGTGGCTGTGACGCAATGTACTAGCGAGTGTGTGTTCCGTGGGCAGGTGTGTGCGTGTGTGTGTGTGTGGGTGCACGCATGGGCACTTGTGCGGTGCGGCTAGTGTTTGTGCGTGTGTGTGTGTGTCATCAACACAGATCTGCAAAACCGTTAAGTTTCAATTTTCTCTCAGACCTCCCCATTAGTTCCGCGGGGTGTTGAGACTACAATTTCAACTACAATTGCATTCTCAATTTCAGTCCTTTATTGTCAAAAACAATGACTCTATTCTATCTATCACTTTCCGTTCCAACAGTTTGGCCAGCATTTGGTCACACCACTGATTTCATGTTGTAGAGGACTTGGGTAAAGCCTTGTTAAGCACCAGTCATTGCGCTTGTTAATCGAGTCAATTTAGATCAGTGAGGCCAAACATAGACCTGCTCTTAAAGGAAAACCTGGAGCTGGTTTTGAACAACCAGTGTGCAACCCTGCTGTTTCCCATATGACAATTAAGTAGTGTGTCAAATAGTGTCCTCGTTGGCACGCACAAGCTAGGACTGCTTTGGTCATTGATAACAGAGGGAAGGGGTAACAAAAGTCTGCAACACACAGTTCACTATATACTGTATATCATAGATTAGAGCAATAAAGGCAAATCCTTCACCAGTAATAGAGGATATAGTTCAGTTAATAGTTGAGCCGTCCTAAATCCTTTACCAGTGGTAGTTTGCTGTTATTTCATTATTCGCTAGAAGTTAGCACACTGAGAGAATGTGTCAAAGGAATTCTGTTGATCATAACGAATCTCTCTGAGTTGTAAAGCGTCTCTACTGGGCAGCAGCACGGCACGGCGAGCAGGGAGACCATCTTTAGGGCCCAAGTTCAAGCCGCCGAGAAGCATCGATCCTCCCGGAGCGTCTTTGAGCGAGCTACTCCAATGCAACTTTATCATCCATAAAGAATTACATTTGGAGGTCCTTGACGTGAAACAGTTTGCCAACCCTTCGTACTACAGTACAACTGTGTGTGTGTGTGTGTGCGGTGTCTGAAGAGAAGGTTGTTAGCGTGTATGTCTGCGCGTGTGTTTGTGTGTGATCGGTAGAGAGAGAGAGAGAAAAGAAACTGGAAGTGGTTGACTGCAGGGCAGAGAACCGCTGACTGGCTCATGACATCAGTTCTAATCTAGGTAATCCCATGGTTGCTATGGTCACAGTCCAACAGGACCCCGTTAATTACGGGCCATCCCATAATCCTCTCTTTGTCCCGCCTTCCCTCTTTTCCCTCAATTCCTCCAAACGTTTCCTTCCCACCACACCTGTTGCAACCATCCGCCCATCTCCATTTCATACAACAACATATGCTGTTTTTCCAATCCCAAAGAAGTTAATTAACTTTCCATAAAAGAAATCCTGAGATGGGTTCTTGTTTCTTTTTTCCACTGTACTTCAAGAACCACAAAGGTTGGGAAAAACGTAGAAAAAAAAGCAACAGTTACACTGCTTACGTCATTTTGCATGCGACACTGCGCACCGTAAACATTAAAACTGAAAACATGGAAGAGGTTGTAGCTGTAATCTTTGTTGTTCATTATATTTTACTCCTATGTGAATATACTGATATGCAGCCGGAGACGGGAACAGGTTAAATCAGCAGCAATTTTTGAAAATGGCGGTTGTAGCCAGCGAGACGACGAGCTAGTCATGATTGACAACACTGCTAACCTCCGCCTGACGGTTCCTGGAACTCAGGTTTTGTAGCAGCACCTCCTGAACTGCACCAAAATGTAGTCCTGAGAACATGCACAGAACTATTCTATTGGCAATAGGTATTAAACAGTCGTAGAACCCATGAGCTCAGCTTGACAGTATAGCTCAACGTGGCACGTTCTGACGGGGCAAGAGAGAACATACAGAAAAATAGCTTTGTGGTTTTTACCTTTATTCAATTAAGGAAGGAATGCTGAACAGCAACTCCTGTTCAGTAACATCCTGCACACTAGAACACCTAGAACTAGAACACCTAGAACTAGAACACCTAGAACTAGTTACTGACCAGAGACAAAGGGCCGCTGCGATGTGATGTTACAAAGTGGGTGTGTTTGAATTGGTGGTAGCTACTGGATACCTGAATTTCCCCAAGAGGATGAATAAAGTATCTATCTATCTATCTATCTATCTATCTATCTATCTATCTATCTATCTATCTATCTATCTATTATCACACCTTATTTACAAGTTAATGGATCTGCAGGCACAACTAAACTCATTTTTCACAGGCTATCATATTGACTCAACTGGACAGTGCCGCTTAGTGCCTGTATCAATTTGTGTCTACACTATCTCAGTATGTCTGCCTTTCAATTGTCAATATTCACTTTGAAAATAAAACTTTTGTGATATTCGCATTAAAAAATTACACCAGTACCTATTAATATCTGATCTCTTTCGTATTATAAACTTATACCATGGCCTGGGTGAATACTCAATTCTGATTGGCTGGAGGAGTGTGCATTATTTTTCAATAACCGCACAGTTATGATGTTGAAGCAGTTGTATTGGCCTTCTAAATGAATGCGCAACACGAAAAATTAATAACAACCCTTGCGTCCTCTGTGCCCAGTGACACCGCACTACTATCTTAAAAATCATGTGAAATGTGCTAAAGCTGTACATGGAAATATTTTTCTAGCGAATATCAACAGAACTGACCAAGCCAAGCACTTTAGTGTTTATATGTGCAGTATATATTCAGTTTGGGGAAATCCCATGATACCTAGAAAGCATTAGCTCTCAAACTGGCTGACAGACTCAACTGGGACTAGAAAACGTCCCAGTTGTTATGTCGTCGAAAGATCTCTCCTATTGGCTGGAGTCGTAAACTACTGTTTGCATTGCATAGGAGTTTATTGGCGTGACTAATTGTGTTCCGGGTATTAGTCAGACCGACAGCTGTTTCCAGGGCCAAATTATTATATGTAATAATATATAATTATTCAAATTATTTAAAGCATACTGCCATTACTATCACTCTGCTACTACTATTAACCTACTACCCTCTCCCGTGGACACCTGTTGTTTTTGACTCTGGCCTAGGCATGATCGAGGACATCTCCATAGCAACCTGCCGCGTTATCGCGATAAGACTTTGCGGAATGAGCTACCGAGATTGACGACAGCCAAGAATGAAACCTTCAGACTTACACACACGCATACATGGACTCGCATG
>OMKK01050401.1:6442-19671 GCA_900302305.1 Polymixia japonica
AACATGATCACTCTCTCTCTCTCACACACACACACACACACACACACACACACACACACACACACACACACACACACACACACAGAGGGACAGAATAGAGAAAGCAGGCCAAGGTGAGTTGAATTGTAAAATAAAGAGATGTCCCAAAACGCGTGTGTACTGTTATTTAAACGTTTTGTTTAAGTTCAGTCGTGGTAGGTTAATTAGCACAGAGATTATTCTATGATCTGTGACGAGTTCAATCGACACTGTGATCCAGACCTTGTTGGGGCTGTCAGCATTCAGCACGGCCAGCATGACAAGCTCCATGGCTGGGAGCAGGTTGGGCAGACGGCCCCTCTTCCACTGGAACTCCAGGTCATCTAGCATCATCAGCACAGGCTCCCCAGGCCAGATAGAGGGCTACATGGGGGGGCAACGTTTACGTAGAGGGAAGTTTCAAAACAACAAGGCAGTAAAAGAAGGGAAAATGACTGGCAGGGCAGGATCCACGTCCTCGCTATATTGTTTACTAGAATTCATTGATTACAATCTGTCACGTACAGTACCGCCGAAAATATCTACTTCAAGTATCTGTGAACCACAACCACGTGTTCACTTGTACACAGGCGGCATCGTTTACGTACCTCAGGCCTACTTCTGATCTCCCGTGTCCAGTCTGTGATGACTTGTTTGTGGGGTCCCATGTCGTACTCTCCCCCCGACTCCAGCATGCAGAGCAGGTGACCCTTCCAGTCCCTCTTCTCCAGCTTCTCATGCTGAAACTCTGTCGGGATGATCCTTGGCTACACACAAAACACAAACCTTTATGTACGAATGGGGACACAGACGGCATATAACAGACAACCTCATGTAAACGAATAGCATGGGTTAGCATTCCACTTCAAGCAACGCCTCTGACACGTCACTCCTGTGTGTATTGCCTGTTTACTTTCATAGACAGTTATAACAACAGTAGTAAAACAGTAGTGTTTTGTACCTGGACTTTCTTCTCTAGCACAGCGGCCCATTCCACGATGAACTCACGACACACACTAGGAGGCCAGGTGTCCTCGCTGGTCCAGATATGGCCGAGGACGTTTGACCTCTATGGCAGAAATAGTTTAGCAGTATAGTTATATTTATAGCATAGTTGAGTGGCTTTGTATATGTGCGTGTCTCTGAGAGAGAGCAAGAGAGAGAGAGAGAGAGAGAGAGTTTACCTGGCACATTTTATTGAGTTCTCGAGCAAGTTCCATAATAAATAACTGACTCTCCACCAGCGGTTCTGTCTTTTCATGTCTCACTCTCTTACGAGACTCCTGGAACAAAGAAATAGAGAAAAAGCAAATTGATCAAAACAAATCTCTCGCTCAAGTGGTTAAGTTGCTCAATGTCTTGAGTGCTACAAAGCTCACTTGACAGATAGAAAGAGACAACACTACATTAAGCGCTTGCAGTCAATAATTAAACTGCGGTGAATATGAGTGGACGGCAACCGAGAGGTGTCATTTGTTCGTACCTTGAGCCGGATCTTGAGCTTTTTAGCTGGCTCAATAAGGAACTGCAGGCAGTCCTTCATCATGTTGGCAGGAGAGAGAGAGAGAGGCCGATGCCCTGTGGTACGATAATAATAAGCTTTAGTACGTTGGCACTTATTCTGTCAGAGCTGGACCTGAACTGCAGCTGACTGGGCTCCTATAGCCCTCCCAAATCGATGAGAGAGCAGAAAACAGTAATTTATGAGAGGTGGCAAAGTGTGCGCGCGCATGTGTGTGAGTGTGTAAGAGAGAGAGAGACAAACAGCGAGAGAGAGAGAGAGAGAGAGAGAGAGAGAGAGAGAGTCAGAGAGCACTGCGGAACTTTTATCACTACTCTGCAATCCAAGTCCATGGGGGAGTAGTTAGGCATCCTCACCTACCATTGCTTTAGAGGGGGGTGAGAGGCTAAGATAACGTAAAAAAATGTATATATATATATATAAAGATTTATATATAAATCTGATAGACTTTAAATGTGTGTGAAAGAGCGACACAGTACAGAGATACAGAGGCTGAAACTGCACCATAACATTTTACTGACGTGTGGGTCTATGCATCTTGCAGCCTTGAAATTGTAAATTTATTCCGAGGAGATCTGAGACAGCAGATTGGAGGGGGGGTTAAATCGTTGGACCCAATGTTGATTCAGCAGCCCGCCCCAGCACACCGGTTTGATGAGGGGATTTGCTGTTCTTTCTGTGATGTAAGGGAGGTGGAAGAGCCAAAGGATGATGCTATTGACTTTCCAGATAGGCAAGGCATGGGGAGTTCGGGGACTTTGGCAAAGAAACTGGGGGCCCCCGGCCAAAGGCCCTGTCAGCATCGACAGGACTTCAAAGTTACCCTTTAAGAAATATCATTTTTAACTGTGTCCCATTCCGCTTAAACAATGATATGACCTCTATTGCAGTCCATGGAGAGATTTAATTGAAAAGCATCACTTATGAATGTTTTTGAAACAATGTAAATGAAAACATTGTACACAAACACTGTAGAATCTAGCACCCTTGTTAAAGGGCTCACTGTAAATGACTCCTATGGTGAATATTAGAACGTGTCAATAACACGTTCACAGAACACATGTAGAAAAGGGCTTTATAGTCAAAATGACTGTGGGATTAACTGTTAAGGACATAACACGTGTTGGCAAAGAGAAGAACATGCTGAGCTGTGCCACTGAGCCTGTAAACGAATTAAATAGATGCGTAAAATGTAACGACAGTGCAGAGTTTTGGGGGGACAAAATGAGTGAAACTGCTTAAGTTAGCATTTCTACAAACCTAACGGAACAGTTGTGTTTATGACCTTAAATCTAGCCATAAAAAACTAATTTGTAGCGCTAAATACTAGGGGTTGTGAAGGAGTGCCGTTTAGAGATTAGAGGAAATCCAGGATTAGCGCCAGTGCCTTGCTGTAGACTACACAACCTCAGATAGTGACTTTCTATATTGGGGATAAGGCCCACCTCTGCAAATCAGCATACAAACAAACAGACTGGTGAGCAGTGCACGGCAATTGGCAGACATCATTCATTGTGTAGAAATTAGATCTACACAGTGATGGAGTTACACTTACACTATCTACACTCACACACGCCGATGCCAAAATGCTCCGGTGAACATCGTGTCAGTGAATGTGAACGAGAATCTTAAAAAAGATGCTTATGCAGCTCATTCTAATTGGTCACCAACGGACAAACCTGGAGTCCCCTTAATACAAATAATGGTTCATGATGCACAACCTGCACGATAATAATTTTTAGGCAGACACATTATAATTTTATTTAATACGGCCCATCGACTGACTGGTTTAATGTATCCTATATTTACAAAAGGAAAGCCTATATAGAATACATTCTTACCTTGTTATGACACAGGTATCCTTTATGTAAATAACTTCTCTCTACGCCTATAACCAGAATCCGTCTAATTCAGTGCTCCAGCATCCCTGGGAGAGTCGCAGCTACAGCCACTACAACTGCGACAGGAGAGAGTAGCGCTCTTATAGCCCGACACCAGATATCGATGTTCGGGTGTTTCCGCTTGGCTGCAATTTCAAAACAGGCCAGGAGAGGCCGCTGGAACCCGCCACATAATTAATCTCTCTCTATATATTTTCACTTCTATGCTTCTATGATAAAATTGTGAAACACGCAAGCGAGCGCAGAGCGTGGTGATACGTCCTCGGTCAGGTTTTGGTGAATTTGTTTGCTTTGTCGATATCAGGGATAGTAGAGATGACATAGAGACACACTGCTGCCTGATGCGTCAGGTGTCGTGGAATGGGAAAGTGTCTCGGTATGTTATTATAATACACGGAAGTATCGTCCGTCACAGGATCCCAGCTGTACCTGGAATATGGCACCGAAAGACCCACTACTCGGGACTCTCAAAGGTAAAATCTACAATAACGGGTTACTGTGGGTAAATTGCGTTTCACTATTGCATAGTGTCGCATTTAATATCTTATCATTCTGTTGTGATCATGCTACACCTTATACCGTTTGTATTCGTTTCTGTCACACCCAGGTCAATAATACGTGTGATGAACCTGTCACTGCGTTCATGTTAGGATGAACTGATTAGCTCATTTGACCGATATCATAATTTGATTATACAGGGTGGCATAAACTGTAGATCACAAAGGAGACAACACATCATCCACTGTCCATTGACTGTTTCTTCTTAGTGTGTATTGTGAACCTGCAGTCAGATGGAGAGACAGTGACAGACACCAACCCTCATCTTGCCTCCTGCTGCGAGCTCCTTGAACTCATCCTCAGGAAAGGACTCCAGCGTCAGTACCTAATATTTACATGTAGAACAATTTTCCTTGTGTCCTCTTATCTTATTTGAATGTCGTGTCAGTCCAACTATATTATCTGGTTGCATGTTTGGGCGTGTGTCCCTGTGTGACTGTGTGTGTGTGCTTGGGTCTGTACGTCTGTTGTCTCCCTCAGAACCAGTTCTGAGTCTGGTACACAGAGACTACTGGCAGTGTTTTGAACAGCTTCCCCAACAAGACACCTGTGGCAGGCAAGAACACTATTTCGCCTAACACAGTGACAGACAGCCTCGGTATATGTGAGGTTTTATACTGCTGTGAAAATAACACTGTCAATAACAACATCGCTACACTGACAAAAACAATTTAAATACACGTTAGCCTCAGTAAGTAGTAAGTAGAATCAGCCACTAATCAGCTCAGATGTTTAAAGTTGTGTAAATATGTTTACCAAAAAGTCCTGTCATGGTGTTTGCGTAGGCTGAGTGCCGTGTCTTTGGCAGTTGAGCAGACAAGACCCTGCAGGAAGCTCCTCACAGCTCAGGGCCGAGGCCGCTACCTCCTCAGGCTCGCCCTCAGCCGCAAGGTTCTACAACAGTTCATCACACACCTGCTGCACACACCTAGGATCTTAGAGGTCTGACATCCTTTATGTTTCAGTTTGTGTAAATGATAAATAATGATGTTATAGCAATATATAATTATGGTGCTGTGCAGCTCAATGGGTTGAGAGTGGCGCTAACACTGCCTGAGGTTTGTTTCCCGTTGAGGCTATACCCATGCTGGAAATGTCTGCACTTGTGGTACTGTTAGGCCCTTTTAAACAAGAGTGTTCACCAAATGTTTTATATCTGTTATGTTCGATTGATGTTGCTATTAATTTATGGTTGCTGCTTTATATGTACTTTGTAGAGAAAAAGTCAAACTGAAATAATCGTGAGGGCTTATGTTTTTTTTTTGTTCTTTTCCAGTGGTACAGCCCAGCCATCTCAATCCTTAGGAATGAGGAATTTGTGGGTGAGGCTTTTTACATTATCTGATGGTCCTCACCAAATAGTAACCAGGCCAGACTAAGGAAGTTGCAGTCATTACATGTAATGTCCATCATCAACAGCAATCACAATGTTGAAATATCCTCTTCCTCTTCCAGAACCTTTCATGTCACTGCTGCTGGTCCTCTCTCAGATGGAGTTCAAACTGGACATGGAGGTCAGGGCAAATCCTTATGTATGCCAAGAAAACCTTTGATTTACATATCAATCATACATGCTTTTTATATATATATACTGTATATATATATACTGTATACATGTATGTACATGTATATGTACATTTTTGTTTTGAAAAAATGTACCTCCCTGAACATATTTGTCAGGAAAGGTCTTACTTACTTACAGTAGTAGCCCACAATGTGCTTTACTTTCATGCAAGCCATCATTTTGTAACATTAGTTGTTCATTCTTTCAAATTTTGGAATTGGTAGACAATTAACTTTGCTTTCAATGTCTCTGTTCACTCAACATAGAACTGCAGTTTTCTAGATGAAAGCTGGCTCCTGCCGGTAAGACTCCATGATAAAGATTTTATTTGCTGTCTTACCGTTATGCCACAACTATGTAATGATTTAAGTGCCTATTATATTTCTATAAATGTCACGAGTAATTCATAATGTATGAGCCAATGAGATCTCAACTGCATCAAGCAGTCTTTTTTATATCGTTAACTCAACTTGTGTTCCCAGGTGTGTGAGATATATGAGGCAGTACCCTGTCGAGAGGTAGGGATGGTGCTAAGGTTAGTATCTTCCATTCTACAAATAGTATCTTTCTTGTGTCCACCAGTATACATCTATACCCTCTACATCATCATTCTCTGTTTGGCTGTCAGGTATCTCAGTGGGCGTGTCTTTGTCCTAGACCTGTTGCCAGGTAGTCTGGCTCAGGTAGACAAATTTATCTGTCCAGGTGACATCATCGATGAGATCAATGGAATCTCCCTGCGGAGTTCCAGGAATGGACAGGTACGAGTATCTTCACAAGATGGAACCTTTTATATTAAAGGGGAAGTTCACTTTAGAACACTTCAGTATCAGTCATCGGAAGCAGGGACATGTGTTTACAATGTATATAACATGGAGTTTGATGTTGAATGGGGCTTCTATGGAGTAGGGATATTTCCTACAGTGATTATCGTATATCTAAATATTGAAGCAATCAACGTAAAAGCCCAGGGAGGTGTGAAAATGAGCCCAGAAGTGTTAGAAAGGGAACTTCCCCTGTTACTTTCAGTTACTTTCACTAATTTTTTAAGTAAGTCCTATGGACAGAGATTCACTTACATTTTTCACATAGCCCTGCAATACATGGGGACACAAAATACATTACAAATGTGTTTCCCCTTGTAAGAAAACATAAACATTTCTCACATACACCCACACCCTTAAATAAACCTTCCCTGGATTCATATATTTAGGAAGTCCTGCTCCTCTTACAGGCCTTACAAGTTGTTACACAAGCGTCTGTGTTGTGTTCGGTTTTGGCCTGCACAAAACAAATTTTCCTTGATTTCCCAGGCAGGGATGGTTCTGTCACGACTTAAGGGCTGTCCCCTGTCCATACGTGTGCTGCGATGGAGAGATCTGTCTGGAGCTGTGTATCGGCCCCTCATTAAACTCCTCCGGGCCCTGAGAGCTGAGAACCCCACTCTGCAGCTTGGGCCCACATCTGCTCAGCAGTCAGCCAATGAACACCAGCAGCAATCTCCATCACAGTGTCTCAAAGAGGGAAGGCAAGTCGGTTACCACCTGTTCTACCTAATCGACCTGTTGAATCGTGATTGGGTATATTTAGCAAACAGTTTGGGTTTCCAGTTGTCTTTGTTCTGTGACATCTTTTATATGCTATTTCTGACATCCATTGAGACACTGAACAACCTCTCCTCAGCAGGATTGTGTACATTGTGCAGTTCTTGGGAAAGGTGAACATTGGAATGGTAGGTATTTGTTTGTGCATTATAATTTGATGTATACATGTTGTCTCTCTGACTTCAGTGGTAGTGTACTTTTTTGTGTCAACGTTCTTTGTGTATATTTGCGTGTTATTGAGTATATGCCTATTGAGTATATATTGAGTGTCTAAGTGTAGTGTCCTGTGAGAGAGAACTGTGGAATGCTGACAGTGGGTACACTCTTTTTCTAGTTTGGGGGAAAGGAGGTGTTGCAGCATGCCATTCCACAAGTCTTGCAGAAGAACCTGCCCAGCAAGGTAGTTGTACCATTCCCTGCCCTTCCCGGCCACCGTTACCATATTCATGATCATATCATATGTAAATACTGTATATACAGTATACATTTAATATCTTGTACACTTAATTATTGTCATTTCTCGTGCAGGAAGTGCTCTTAGATATGAAGGAAACCCATTTAACATGTACAGAAAAAAAGACTAAGCAGGTGAGTAGGACCATGTGGTAATAGACAATATTCATGATTTGTTTGCATGCTGTCTACTGGGCTGATTGAATCCCTGTCTATTTCTGGGCAATGATCAGTCTTCCCCCCTACCGCCGTTAAATATTAAGAATTTTGCTCACAGCTGAAAAACACTAACAAAATTCTACTTTTATATATTATATGCTGATTATATCTTCTTGCATTTCTTGTTTCTCTCCAGGAGCTTTTGCAGCATCACTACCCAGAGATCTCATGTGTTGGGAGGTATGGTCAGCCGGACTATACCATATTTGCGTTCTGCGTGGCGTAAGTACTTCGATACTGCCAACATTGACCTTGCAAGTTAGTCTGTCTACAGTAATAGCATAGTTTGGCATTATGAAGGAGTAACTGTAACTGCATATAGGTACATACCACATGAGAACTATATTTCTATTGTATAATAATTCAAATGCAAAAATAAAGAGGCATGTGTATTCTTAATCTGAGCAATGATGCTCGGCATCCCGTCGCATCAGAGTGAGACTAGAAATGATGCAATCCCCAGACCATTAAACGTCTGCTGTCATTGGCTGGATCCAGATGTCATCTAAGCATATGATTGGCTGTGTTCACAGAGACTCCCCAGAAACTCCTCAGACAACAGGCTTCTGCTGTGTGGCATTGAGAGCAGGCACTGAGAAGGAGTGTGAAGAGATAGTCTGCAGAATTGGTAAAGCACACCACTAAATGTTAGATAGACCTTGCATAGCCAGCAATATCACACCTTTTATTTACATGATCAAAAATGTAAGATAATCTGTAAATTTGCTTTCCTTACAGCTACTGGGTTCAAACATACAGAGTGGTTTGTATGACAAGAAATCACTACAGACCAGCTTTGTGAAATTTATAGTTGTGAATTTGTCTTGTGTTGTACAATATGTATATAAAACAAATCCTATAAACCAGCCAGCGTCTGAGTTTTGTAATCTAAATTCATTTTACCATTGCAAAATAGACACAGAAGACTGTACTCGTAAAGACCTTTAATAGAAAGACATGTGACACCACTTCATAAATAGTATTAAATGTAGCTGCCAAGGTTTTTATGTTGGAAAAATAACATGTAAAAAGCAGTCCAGAAAAATACAGGGGGCCCATCATGCTCCTTGCTGTTGTGTACAGTGTGACTGCATCAACACAATACCCTGACACTTCAGTACAGAGACCTGTTGAGCAAGACATGCTGGCATACTGTGGAGAGGGGAGTCAGGTGGATGAAGGACCCCCATGGAAGATGTGAAGAATTCAGCGTTTTTTGTTTACACCATCTTTGCCTCAAGGAAAAGCTCCAACCTCATCTGGAGCCTTATACCCACAAGGAACCAAAATGAGCCCTCACAAGTGGAAGGACATTGAGCCTCACCAACAATTGCCTGAAGGGCAGACTGTATAGTGAATGCTTCCCTTGACTACTGTTCACGTGTAAAAAAAAACAACCCATTAAGGAGCCAAGTAGATACTCCAACACTCTACTACACCCCGACCCCCAGCTACCTCAATCTGAATTCAGGTTTGCGGAATGACTGATGCATTTGTCTCATTCTAAAATACAATACAAAAATCAAAAAGAAATTTAAAAAATACGAGAAATAATGTCCACAAAAATGGTTAAGTATGATAAATAGGATCATTTGTATTGCCAATGCTGCCATTAGCCATTTAGGCCCTCTCCCCCCTTATCCTGCGGGCCAGCTGGATGTCTTTAGGCATGATGGTGACACGCTTGGCATGGATGGCGCACAGGTTGGTGTCCTCAAACAGACCAACCAGGTATGCCTCGCTGGCCTCCTGTTAAGAGGAAATTGACATTGTGAAGTAAACAAATTGCAGAAACAATAGTAGTTGACCCTTAAAAAAAAAAAAAAAGTTTTCACTTCATGTCTAAATTACCTGAAGAGCACCAATGGCAGCACTCTGAAAGCGCAGATCGGTCTTGAAGTCTTGGGCAATTTCTCGCACCAGACGCTGGAAGGGAAGCTTGCGGATCAGCAATTCAGTAGACTTCTGGTAACGACGGATCTCCCTCAGGGCCACAGTTCCAGGCCTAAGCACATAGAAAGTTTTCTAAATTAACACTGGTGCATTGAAGCCATTGAATCTGTGATATCGAGTGGCAACCTGCACAATACTGTTGCAGCAAGTATAGGATGGTTTACAGATTCTAACCATTACATACCTGTAACGATGAGGCTTCTTTACTCCTCCCGTGGAAGGCGCGCTCTTTCTGGCAGCCTTGGTGGCGAGCTGCTTCCTTGGCGCCTTTCCTCCAGTGGACTTACGGGCGGTCTGCTTCGTACGGGCCATCTTTTACTAAGCAGAGAGGAGAGCAGAGATAATACGTTAAATTGCTCAAGAGCAGTCAATGCCAAACGTCACACAAATAATGTTGATAGAGAGCTGCGTCGAGCCAATACCGATACTCTAAATCAGGAATATCCCGACGAGGTAGCTTGCTAGCCCACTAGCCGAAATTTGAATGATCCCCCTCCCTCCGACCGTGACGAGGTTTTACCACTGGGAGGCGTCTGGTGTTTTCCAGGTCGCTCCACCAACATAAGGCCTAAATACATATTAACACCATTCCACTATTGAGGCGGGCAAAAACGACTTTCCACATCTCACCAGTTACAATACACTAATCGCGTCGCAATCGTCTACACCGGGCAAGACTGTAATCCAAGTGCTCATTATAATCCGCAAACAAACAGCTACAACCACCGAGATTAGCGACCAATCCAAAGCCCGGTGTTCATCAGACCGGCCTGCCAGCAGCCGCTTCTCCACTTCGCCATGTTCGTGTTTGGACGGTTCACCCCCAGGCGACATTGCCGCGATTTAGCGTTGGTAGCAGTATCCTAACAAATGTTTACTCGCCAATTTACGAGCGATCACAACCTTACAGTACACCAGCCAGTATTTGCCTCCAGAGGTCCATCTGATATTGAACATTTGAGTAAGTAAATTGACGTTTCGAACCAGCGCTTCGACGTCAACGGTACGAGATTCCATTGTTCTATTTTTAGCTAGCCAACATATTAGCCAGTTAGCTAAACACAACATAGGAACAGTACACCCGGGCGGACGGTACACGCCAACAACAGCCGTCATCAAGGTCTCAAATATTCTGTAAACACCCTATAAAATATTTACCTTTAAGAGCACGATTAGTATAATTTAAAATCCTTAGCTGGCAACTTCTGTGTCACGACTGACGAGCACGACGACGGTGTGTGTCAGGGGCTGTGAGCAACTATTAATACCTCCCAGTGACGTCATGCGTGTACACAAACTACACTCCCATTGGTTCTTCATCCTGTCATTTGTGAAAATGGACATCCATTGGTCATTTATTCTTCCAATATGATATTTTGAATAAAAAATACAAATATGAGCTCTCCCATGCTTTCCATTGTCCATGTTTTGATGCGGAACAAAATCATGTATGCAGTATTTACGTTTATAATGTAGGATCTTTTCAATGCCTGTCCCAAGCGTGACGAAATCACTGTAGTTTATAATTGGACTTCACGTCCCATAGTTCCTCGGAGTCATTTTGCCTTTACTTCCACGTGCCTGGCGCAGGCGCAGAGCATTGTAGAATGCGGATTTCGAAGCTAACAAGAATAGCTACCCAGTAAGCTAAAAACAAGGTTCTTGTTGATACGTTCCAAACGGGGAAATGTCTAAAGCCCACACACAGCCGCCATCATCCTCGGGGGCTACGACTACTGCGGGACCATCTTCCTCGTCTTCATCTTCGCCCGCAGGTGGCTCGACATCTCCCGCTAACGTGCTGAACGTACAGCCCGAGAAACCTCAACATTACACGTACGTAGCCAGCTAGCTAGCTGGATTAGCTATCTAAAGTGTACATAACCTCACATGTACTCACATACGGCAAAACTACAGCTAACTTAAACTGAGAAAATAAGTGAATGGCTAATATAACGTTATACGTGACCTCCCCAACTCTGTTAGGTAGTCATTTCTGCATCACGTTTGGCAAGCATCGTTAAGGAGGCCTAACATAACTAATCAAGAGTACTTTTTACAAGCTTTATGGGACTGGATAAATCAAGCCGTGTGTGGGGATATGCAACGTTATTAGGCATTTACAAGTTTTTGTTAACCCCCCACTCGTTGTTTCCCTCTCTCCCAGATATCTGAAAGAGTTCCGAACTGAGCAGTGCCCCCTGTTTGTTCAGCATAAATGTACACAGCACCGACCGTTTGCCTGTTTCCACTGGCACTTTCTGAACCAGCGGCGACGCAGGCCCATTCGCAGACGGGACGGGACCTTCAACTATAGTCCAGACGTCTATTGTACCAAATATGATGAGGGAACAGGCACCTGTCCTGATGGGGACGAGTGAGTGCACCTAAGACTACACTGCTTCACTACACTTAAACAAAATGTTTGCACAAAAACGAATCAGGTACTATCAGGTTAAATTAAGGTTAGATAGCCATCATTTATTGACAGTAATGAGTGAAAGAAAATAAGACAAAATATTAACATCGTACCTATTTCATCTCTAAGATTTTGAGGTTTTCCAACTGGTGGAATTTTCAGTTCATTGCACGACAAGGCACCTGGTATAAAAGCACCCTTTTCAGATGGGGGACAGTTTGCAAAGTCAGTGAAAGAGGATACACCCTATGGATGATTGTCAATGAAGTTAAACTCCTCATAAGCACTATAAGTACTATACACTGTGTGCATTAGCAGTTGAACACCGCCATTGTCCCACTGCTTAGATCTCGGTTAGACAAATGTGCTGGCTCATTATCAACATGACAATGACCATTGGCCGATATTTAAATACAAGGATAATGCTAATGTTGAAGATGGCTGTCTGTTGATACTTGGTGTGAGCTCCAATGCCTCAATGCCACTTCCAATAGGTCATCACTCGTAGGAATGCATAGTAAACTATTTGATTCCTGTTCTGTCTCTCAGTTCTTATTGTGGCTCCTGGCAGGGAGAAAGAGAAAATTACCATATCCTTACACAGAGGTGGAAAGATATTTTGCCCAAGTAGAAGTACTGCTACTACAGTGGACATTTTCTCCAGTTGGAGTAAGAAAACATGTAAAAGACAAACCCATTAAAAATGCTCAGGTACTTTTGAGTGACAATCTTCTGCACAAAAATTAACAACTTACCTGTATTGCTGTGGTCCTTGCCAATAATTTGTCAATATGAGCTCACGTTTTTTTGGCACAGTTCCCTTTTAGTTCAAATCAACAAGCTATGCTGTCACTTACAAAACATGAAGTCCAGAACAACGGTGTCACTGCAAATTTGTACCATAATTAGAGTATTTCCACCCTTTCCCTTACATAACCCAAACATATTTTAATCTGTAATTTGGCTATGAATTGTGTTATAATTTGAATGCTGTAAAATACCTTAATGTTATTTAACC
>OMKK01050441.1:4477-26138 GCA_900302305.1 Polymixia japonica
ATTCATTCATACTGTACATCCCATTTGATGGTAGTCTCTGTGGAACACTTAGGCTATTTATAGAAGCACCAAAGCCCACATCTTCCAACCAACACACAGCCACTGGAGACAGAGAGGAGAGGGGAGATGGAGAGAGAGAGAGAGAGAGAGAACAAAAAAAAAAAAAAAAAAGAGAAAAGAAAGAAGAGAGAGAGGAGGAGAGGGAGAGAGAGAGAGAGAGAGAGAGATGGAGAGAGAGAGAGAGAGAGAGAGCAGGGGAAAGAGAGAGAGAGAGAGAGAGATGGAGAGAGAGACGCAGCCTCCTGTAACAGAAGGACAGTGAAAGTAAAGGTGTTTTCACACTTGGTTCGTTTCAGCTAATTTAAGTGGACTCCGTGCGGCTCCCACGGATTTCGGGCCATGTGTGAATGCTCCAAACGAACTCAGACCCCTCTAAAGTGAACCGAACTGAGACCATTTTGGGAGGTGGTCTGAGTGCGGGTTGTTTCAAGTCTGCGGTGTGGCCCGCTTTAAATGCGCAATGTGAACGCAAAACACTCCCGGTTCACTTGTTATTACAATTGCCTTTTCCATGACTTTCTTGGCCGACAGCACTAGTCGAGATTGAGTCCATATGAAGGCACAACTGTTGACTACACATAAAATGTTTTTTCTAAAGTTTGCTGTTAAAATGAAAGCTAGAGGGTTCAATACGAATAATTAATAATATGTTATACTAATAATATGATTAATAATATTGATATATTGATATGATATTATAATGAATAATTCCATAAGCATATGAGTTCAAAAGAAACTGTGAATGGAAAGTGGACTGAGACCCCTTTAGAGCTGAGTCGAGTCCTCTTCCAAGGTTAGGGACAATGTGAATGCAAAGAGAACCAAGTTATTTTTTGGTTCGCTTTTGGGTTCACTTAAAAGACGACTGAGTTTGGTTCTTTTAAAAGTAGCCATGTGTGAAAACACCTTGAGAGAGTGAGAGAGAGAGGAAGAGAAAGCAAGAAAAATTACACAGTAAGATCAGGAAAGACAAACCGAGAAAAACAAAAGGTCAGACAGTATAAGAGAGAGGAAGAGTTCCTCAAGTTCCTCGAGTGAAACAGGCTCGTCAACATTGCCTCCACTAATCATCTCTTTTTCCAAGCTCTCCGGTCATGCTGATGACAGCCTCTGTCAGGTGAGGTTGTAAACGTGACAGACAACATCTTGTAGGACACGGAGAGAAACAATCTGGTTGTTTTTACATTCAGGCAATCAGCACGCAATCTATGGTCCTTTCATTCAGTTCATTGACATGAATGCGTGAATATGTCCAGATGCCTGTCTACAATCATAGTATGGCTTCTGCATGGCTCAATAAAAGCATGGCGAGCAATTAAGGGAGATGTAAGCAAGATATTTCCATTAAGAAATTCTAGTGCAACTTGTGGTACGTTGAGCTGTACAAGGTCACATCTAGCCAGTTTCCTGTGTTTATTACATTTCACCCTGGTGAACCCCCGTCTAATCAAACCTCCAGTCTTCATTCAAGCAGAGGGAAAATAACTCAAAGCAAAACCCTCTGAATGATCTAAAAACAAGTAACAAATAGCCTATGCCTTAACCACACCACAGCATCCCCCGAGGACAGACTAGACAGAGGAATAAAGAAGGTTCAGAATCTGATTTGGCGAGCTTCCTTGTTTCGCCATGGGAACCTCCAGAGGAAAAGCAACCTTGTCTTATTTTTAAACCTGGTGAAATATTTCCTCCACCTTGCGAACGCAACAAAACACCCCGCAAAAAAAGACGACACGTGTTAGCGTGCTAATGCTGTAAAAGCACTATTATAAATGGGGACCTCTGAAAATATCAGTGTGGTGGGATTGCGTCTTGCTGAATGTGTCCCGCATTAACATCAGAGTATCAACAGGAAACTAACCATTCAAAGAAAAGAATGAATCACGACGTCACACCATTATTTTTCAATTATACAGAGCGTTGTGGGAAATACCATAAAGTAACCCCAGACAGTCATGAAATACAGTAATCCTCTTGGTCACTGTTGATAAAGCAACAGTCTTTAATCCTCATGGCTGAATTCCATTGAAAGCCTCTTAGCTTCTTGAGAATTCAACAGCGAGGTCATGTACGCTTGAGAAACTGAATAGAATAGAGCAGAATATCAAACTTGACTGATGGCAGAAAGTGAAGCTAACACTAATGATAACAGAAGTGCCACTGCATTGAATCACAGTAGGTCTATGAAGTACCTTAGACTTTGTAAAAAAAAAAACCCAACAACAAAAACACTTCAGGATACGAAAAAATGAATTGCAACCGGACAAACTGTCGTGCTGATTGCGAAATGGAAACAACGTGTTTCTTAAGGAACCCCCGGTGTCTTAAATACCAAACCGTGGAGTAGCAGAAGAATGTTGTTTTGACATCCCAGTCCAGCACCTAAACCCAGCACAGCCTAACGGTGTTGGGGTACCTTAGTCCACACCCTAGCCTCAAGCCCCAGCAGCCGGCAAAGCCCTGATCCTACCTGGTCTTGGCCCGTCCGTTGGCTCTGCCTGAGAGAAGGTGCCGGGCCGCCGATCCACTTCTGCCCCACGGCATCTTGTGCTCGTACCCCCCCCCAAAAAAATTTGTTGTGAGCGCTAGGAAACAGCAGCTGCCTGCCCCTGGCAAGCTGTTTCCTTGTAATCTCCTCAGTGCATAAACACATTAGAACAAGGACAGTCTCACTTCACTGGCAGGCACGTCACCGCGTCGCATCCTGCGGCAGGAAAGGCGTCCGAGGGCCTGACGGTGGGGGGGGGAGGCCCGCGGAGGGACGGGAGCTGACTGGCTGAACGGCCGACTGGGGGCCGGGACACAGACGTGAGGTGAGAAAATGTCTGGTTGGCTGGACGAACTGGGCTGGGAGATGGGAAGGCTGCGTGACGGACTGGATGGGACAGAGGTCACAACAGCTTGTGACAGATACTGTTGGGGCTCATCACTTCCACCAGGGGGACAGGACGATTTGGCGGAGAGACATGTACACAGACGTGTACATTAGACTCAACTCAGTCACTTATTCATTTACTGACTGACTAAAAGCAAAACACAATGAGACCTATGGCCTTTCTCTTAACTTGACCTCTGTATCTGTCCTTTGTTTTAAAGGTTTTCATCATTAATTGAAGACGATAATCCATTCCACTGTCACTAATTTACAACTGGACACCCACTAATGAGGAACTATGGACTCCTCTCGTTCTGACCCTTTTCTCATTCACAACAGTTACTAAACTAGGGGAAAATAGGTACAGACTGACCTCTCAGTAAAAGAAAAGGCTTAACAGGAATTTGTTGGAATTGACTCACTCATTAACTGACTCATTCAAACCAACACATTCACTCAAGTAGACGTATGGGCTCTTCTGCCCTTACCTCTATAACAGAGTCCAAGCCCCTCATATGGTCTTGGCTTTGTCTATAGATGGCAGGTTGGGTAGACAGTCTGGGTAAAAACTCAGAGGGTGTTGGTTTGATCCTGAGCACCAACAGGAGGCTGTGTTCCAGTTGCGAGCTGGCAACTGATGGTGGCTGGCATTGCAGTTTTAGCACCCATCAATACCAGCATACCAGTGAGAAAAGCACTGCACCTCAAACAGTTATAGGTGCAGTGAACTGCAGGACACCCTGCACTCCAAACTCTGTAAAAATACATATCTGTAGGGGACTGTGTGCATGTATCTAAGAGGCATATCTACCAGTTTATCTGGTGATCTTCCAGTTCAAAATGTACTGCCTAACACATCAACTAACTTGCTTACAGAATTCAAACCCACCTTAGGGTCATGAGTCTATGACCTATGTATTTGTCTCTATTAGCTTATGACTACACTAAGCCCCTTACCTGTTCCGCACATTTTATGTACATTTTGTCAAAATGAACACAGCAGGCTTTGGTCAGCACCAGTGAAAGTACTGATGATGACCTGGCGTGCTCCCTCAGATCCTGTTACTGACTGACCACAGATACCTAACCTGACGTCTTTGACAGTTTCACAAGCAGCGAACAACTGAAACCAAACAGCAATTTTCATTTCAAGACATCCACTGGTTCTAACGGCACCCTTTCCAAAAGGACAAGCTTTCTAAAAAATGTTCAGCCCAAGACACAAATAAGAAATGTCATGTCCTCTTCTGGGACAGGCTAAAAAAACCTGATACTACTCTCATCACGAAAACCCACATACCCACAATACATCATTACAATACGAACACCAGAAAAGATACACAAATAGCAAATTAGCAAGGCAGAAGTAGACTTTGAGTTTACAGCGTACCCTGCCCCATAGCCACCTAGACCCGTGCTGAACTGAGAGCTAACAGCTAACGTCATGACAATGTCATGAACTACCTCCGTGTGAAATTAAGTAAATTCAATAAAATGTACTAAATTTGTTTGGTAATGAGAATGTACTGAGTTCTAGGGGAGATTAATATATATGTATTTACTCAGTACATTAGCTAACACGTCACCTGCACTGGAGCTCATTATTCAGGATTGGACTGTGTAACACACCAGCGGTGGACATTCCTCAGGTTTAAATTCTAAGAAAACCATACAGTACTTTTAGAAACATAGCCTAGCTATCAATAACAGCTATAAGATAAAAGCAATCATATGCCACTCCAAACTAGATTCAATGTGATTTTCCCCAGGCAGTAGGACGTTCAGCAAATTTGAGTATTATCCACGATGAGATAAAATTAGGTTTAGTTTAATTTAATTAATTAAATTAACTTTTTGAAAACATCAGTTCAGTACATTAGTAGAGGTCGAATGGCATTCATCGACCCGAGTTAATTCAATAGACACAGTGGGGACATTGGTCAACTCTGGGTACTTTTGGCATCATTTAAAAAGTTTATTTTCATAAACGAGACACTTATACAAAATGATTGATGGCACGAAACTAAAACAAATGATGGTACTATTTATATACCACCTGTTCCATTAAAGGCAGAATGAGTAGGATTTTCCTAAAAAACAATGTATAGACTCATACAAAAATGATACCTGTCAATCATCACTTATGACCCACTAGAAGTGTGTGGCAGTGTCTGTATCTGCAGAGACTCTGCCCTCTATCTGTATTTTATTATTTTGTTGTGTTCAGGACGTTTCTGGGCATCAACCTTTGGGCAGGGGGTGCTTCTGCACTTCTGGTGTCATTGAGCTGGGGAGGAGGAGCCAACTTTGAATGTTGCGTTTACAAACCGCCACTGACAAATCCTACTCATCCAGCCTTTAAATTATGTCAAATACTATGTATCCCGAATGAAGCCTCCTGGCTGCAAAATGCAATAATGAAACTATGAAAATCGCCTGCGTGGCTATCAGTCTTGGTCAATGCAATTGTTTTTCCATTTAAAATGCTCCTATGTCAGACCAACAAAGAAATAATGGAGCACCAATGCTCTATCATTAGTGAATTGAATGCAGCCTCAGTTCACAGTTTGGTGATGGTAGGATTGCAATGATGGTTGGGTCAGGAAAGTGTGTGCTGCTGCTCACTTCATTCTCTGGCAGCTGGCCCAGGCACCGCTTGGCCACTTGGTTCCCCCATAACCAGATCAACCCAGATTAGCAAGATGGCAGAGATAACTCCTCCTCACTCTCTCCCTCTGGTCATACTCTCTCTCCTCCACTGTCTTCCTCCTGCTAGAAGGATAAGCCAGAGATCTCTGAGGTCTCGTCTGCTTAATGTCTAACCTACTTTTTACAAATATGTCATCAAATCAAAAGTATTACGAGAAGGTAAGTCTATAAAGGTGTGTTTTTAAGAAGTGACTTAAAAGATAACACTGAAGGAACCGTCCAGTGGACCAGTCTGAAGGGTCCTGTCTGAGGATCTCAGGCTGTGCTCTGGTTCATAGGGAACTAAAAGATTTGCAATGCAGCTAATGCTAGCCAAACGTAGTGGTGCTTTAAACGTGATCAGTAATCTCTTACAATTAATCCTTAATCTAATTGGTAACCAGTGAAAAGCTAAATTTGGGTGTGACATGGTCTCTCAGTTTGGTAAAAACCTAGCAGAGAGTTAGAGTACTCTACACCAGAAGAAACAAAATCATTGATGACCTTCTCTAAGTCAGTGGAGGATACAAATTACTTGATTTTTGATTAATATACATCTTCACCTGTTCCTCAAAAGACAGATCAGTCAAACATCACTCCTAAGTTTCTAGCCACTGGCTTAGGCAATGTACAGTTAAACCCACTCTTCTTTCCCCTGTGACTCAAGGTCAACAGTAAGCCTGTCACTCATAACCTAGTTCCCTACAAAGTTCTAAAACACCCACCCAGCTGTCCAGTCATCTTCAGTAAACCTGGCCCTCCTCACCCACCCTTCCTACAAACCGCTCTCACCTCCGCTCTCTCGCACTGCGTCCGACTGTCTTTGTCTGTCTCGGGTAACAGTGAGTCAAGCTCTTTCTCACTCTCTCTGACAGCCCTCCTTGGCTTGCTGACATTTAAGCTTGGGGAGAGAGGGAGAGAGAGCGAGAGAGAGTGTCTAGCGGAGAACGTGCTGGCATGTCACTAGGTGACCCTGCAGATGGCATGTGACAGGCCGCTCAGCCTCACGCCCTGCTCATCCACCTCTTGGCAAGCAGGGCACAGCACTCGTGCAGAGTAGAGGAGGGGAGGGGAGGAGAGGAGAGGAGGAGATAAAAGAGGGAAAATGAAGGGAGGGGAG
The DNA here is from genome assembly GCA_900302305.1 of Polymixia japonica. Lineage (NCBI taxonomy): Eukaryota > Metazoa > Chordata > Actinopteri > Polymixiiformes > Polymixiidae > Polymixia > Polymixia japonica. Next base: position 11,221 of record OMKK01050441.1, read on the forward strand.
GAAAGGTGAGGTGGTAAGAGCGGAGTGGAAGTTAGAGGAGAGGAGACGGGCGTGAACACTATCTTTTTTTTAACATTACATGTTGTCACTCATAGCTCTTAGGTTTACTCTAATGTCTCTGCTCTCTTAATGCTGTTTGCACCTAAATGCTCTTGGTAACAGTGCTGGATAAAGGAGGAGAGCTCTGTATTATCACTGGTGCATGTAGACCAGGCCCAAACCTTTTTTCTGTTTTCTGGTGGTCTGACTACAAGCACGCAGAAAGACAAACCTGGGCGCTGCACATGTCACTTATCAACTCTAACTACACTATTAAAACCATGGCTCCATGCCAGAATATGTCTAGGTTATACACATCCACACATGTTAAATGTAATCCAATAAAGAGGCCTACAATTAGAATTTGTTTGAGCAGAGAAACTGGTGCTGTTCCAAGAATTCCCAAATGAGATGCAGGCAATGTGGGTTTGTCTTTAAAACTAATGGCAACAACATTGTTTTACTCAAGTTAAGTGATTTGAGTTTGAGAAAATAGCAAAACTCAGGCATACAGTTCACAGCTTACTCACAGGTACTATATATATGGAATAAAAACAGCATAAACATGCAACATATTTCACCAGGTACATTTGTGTAGGCAGGATTCTATTTTACATTGTGGATTCTGGTCTGGGCGAGTCAAAATGCTGCATCATAACCTCAGTGACGTGGGTGTTACCACTCTTTATTATAGAGTAATTGATTTATGCCTGCTATGTGTGGCACAGCAATAGTCTACAGCTGGGTAGTGAAAGCAAATAACTTGTAAAAACATAAACGGGAAGTGAGAAGGAACAAGTCTCAATCACTGGGTCAACAGTCACATCTACAACATTGTTGAAAATGTTTTTATGATGTAAATTTGCTTGTGCCATCAGGGAATAAAATAATTTGTCACAATAATTTGGTAAATTACTCTGTAAAAATAGTTTTAAAAGAGATAACAGTAGGATGTTGTTTCTTAGGAGATGCACTTTATGCTATACGCATAATAGGGGTGATCATAAGCGTCAGTTGTCTCAACATGTGGTTTTGGCTACAGCAGAAAAAAATGGGGAAAGAATTTGCATCTGATGGTCTCTTATCATGATCAAAAAGTGATCCAAAAGTAGGCCTACGTGGCTGACTGTGTCACCTTGCTTCTTGAAACAGATCCTCTATTGTGTCAACTCTCAAAGAAAGTATGCCCTCAGCTTATGTCACTCACAGCAGATGTCTGCCTTACTTAGTTAGTTGGCTGAGCTTAGGCTACTAGCAATGAAAGCTGTTCTTGAACCTATTCCTCTCTCTCACCATATGGAGCAAAAGTGGATTAAATGCAGAGTACTATTATTGTTTACACCTGCAAGTAAACCTACTTGGGCTGGTTCTTTTAGTAGACCTATTGAGGTACAGCAATTGTTCTAGTTGCCCAAAGTAATTATTATGGTACAGTCAATGGTATTCTTCCTAATTTGCACTAATAGTGATGTCAATCATCATCATCATCATCATCATCATCATCATCAGAGATTGACTGGACTGTATCCAACCAATCAGTTGCATGCTGTAAGTCATTCCTAAAAGCCTGACCACATCCACAACTTTATAAAGCAGGGTATGTAGGTCAGTAATTCTCAAAGTAGGTTCTGGAGACCAGCTGGGTTTTGAGGTGAGCAATCACAATGCAGAAGGGTAGGATGTAGGAATCACGGAAGGCAATATGATTTTTTAGTTTTCAAGAAAACTAGTAAAAGTAGTCTGATTACCTATGGTAATCACAAATGACTCAATCTCCAGTTGAAATAACGTTTATTTTCATATTATTCCAGTCCTAAGTAAAATTAATTGACACGTGATTAATGAAAACATCAATTCGCACAGCATCAGTTTATAATTCTTGTAGGACCAATGTAAAAAAAACAACAATGAGAAAAAGTAGTTGCTTTCCCAATAAGCTCTACTGAAACACAGCAAGTGCAGCAAAAGTGCAAGACAAAGAAGTTGTGCACAGCCTCGTATAGTGTACACTGTCTTAAAGGAAAAAAAACCATAGCAACAGGTCCTGATACCCTAGCAACCAGAAACGCTTTCCGACTCCGAGCACAGACACACACAAAGCGAAATGCACAAATAACCTGCACAACACACACAGTTCAGTACAAATCAATTTCGCCACTATTATCAAAACATCTAACCCTTTGCTTAAAATAACAGCCGTATTTTCTCCAGCATTGGCGAAGGCTTTTGCTGGATGTACAAAGACGGGCGGGCGGGTTACTGAAAACAAAGGAATCTACTGAACTGAACCTCTTACCTGAGAAAAAACCATCGATCCGCCGGCGTGCGAAGGGTCGACAGTGCCTGTATAGTGTGGAAAAGGGAACTTTGCCACAACAACAGAGATGACTCTTGGGTGGTGTAGAAGCGGTGCAAAGTGATAACAAACAGATGGTAGCTGCCCGCTTCTGCGTCCACGTTATCCTTCTCACCTTGCGGCTGACGTCACTACGCCAAGCACAACAACATTGCCGTGACCAGCGTGCTGTCATGCTGTCAATGCTGAAATGCTTTTGCGTTAATAAAGAAAGATGTAATTATATTCATTTTTAATAGCAAAATACTTCTCAGGTTATTTCTGAAACGTACAAATGATAAAGACCATAGAAGATTTATGATCAAGAACTACTGCACAGGATTGTAGTCTTACCTAGTATTACTTACACCAGGCATAAGACACAAGAATAAAACGGTAACATGGACGAGTGTATTACAGTATTAGGGGCATGCAGTGTAAAATTGAAGTTGAATATAATGTACCATGTACTACCATCTAAACTCCTAGATACCCTATTATGTTCACGTATGCCATCTTGTACTCTCAAAAAACTGAACCCACATAAATACAGTTATTCAATTGGAATAATTTAGTCTCACACATCTTCTACAATCCTACACTCTTCCTGTACTGTAGCCACTGTAGGTGGGAAGATCGCTCCTCCTGGACAGATAAAATTCTTTCTGGCATCCTGTTTTTGTTTTCATTGTCCTCTCAGCTTTCTTTCAGACCATCCAGTTCATTCCAGGCCTGTGTGTATGTGTGTGTACATGTGTACATGTGTGTGTGTGTGTGCGTGAGAGAGAGAGAGACAGAGGAAAACAAAGAAAAAGAGCGAGAAGAACAGGGGGCAAAAAGATAGAGAGAGGGAGAAATAGACAGAGCGAGAGAGAGAGACAGAGACGTAAGAGAGTGCAGAGGGGCAGTAAAACGGCTTACTCTCTTCCTGCCATTGTTTCATCCCAGAGACCCACATGAGGCCCAGTTAGGCCACGCCCCCCCAGGGTTGGCTTGCTCCCCCCCGTTGGCCCACTGCACCTTCTGCTGCTCCGAGTTTCCATGGAGACAGAGAATATGCCTGCAGATGATTGCATCCCCTGCTGAAAGGCATTCATGGAGCCAATACAGGCGGATCTGAAATTCTGACTGTCAAAAGAGCAATCTTCAGAGAACTGCATGTATTTCTTTGTGGGAATTCAATCACACTTTGCTGGAAGGTGAAGGTGAAATTCTGGCTCTCACAAGAGCAATCTCGTGACAATTTTGTGTATTTCCTTTGTGCAGATTCACATTCACAGGAAAAGTATAAAAATGGACAATAGTGGTCATTTATACTTTGTCCAAACCAGATAGGCCTAAAGGGAACTAAACAAGTAAAGGAATTTAATCTCTCAGTGCATTTCTTATTTGTGTATAACAGCAGGTACACAACTATGTGATGACACACTACAACTAGGTGACAACTACGGGTATGCGCATGGCTGTCTGTCTGTCTGTGTGCAGATGTGTGTATGTGCTTATTTGCATGTACTATGTGAGCACTCTGTGAGCGTGTGCTCTCGTAGTATTTGGAACGTGTTCAAACGTCTTTGTTGTTCGTGTGCAAAAAAAAAGTGCACATGCCAGTTTACGCATGCATATTTGCATGCCGCATAACAAGAGGGCAGGCATCAGAAATGATTGATTGAAACTCTACCTGTAGTGTGGAACTCTATCTCTCCCAATGATAAAGTTAAACTAGCTTCCTTAAACGCCGCTGTGTTTCCTCTACTGAGCCACATGACAAACCCGGACTCTTCTTGTCCACACTTGGTTTAGCTCCAGCAGAAAGTTATGCATTGCTCAGGTCTTACTTTGGCTTCCATACTGACGTATGCATTAAGCTGGATTTCTAAGTTCCTTAAGGCCCTGTGCTGATTTAGTATACCTGGGAAGAATGCCAGACATCTGCCACCTTGCTGATTTTATCCTATGTCACACCAGCACGTGCCTGCTTATGTACTCCACTAGAGTCTCCACTGTAAAAGCTTTTGTTCGCTCCTATGAAAAGAGCGTGTCAACAATGTGCATCAGTTTTTCAACAGCGTATAAAGGCGTATAAATGTTGTCCTCGGGCAGCACAATGACTGGAACCTCGCTCGAAATGTTGAAAAACAGTGTCACACAGTAAGGTCAGACATAATTGTATACAAATTATAAATCTCCCTTAACTCTGGCATGGCTTCTGTTTATCAAAAGTACACAGACATATTCATGTGCAAGTATATCAATTACCGAGCCATATTTCTTCTATCGCGTCACAGACTATTATAGCTTCTCCATGAAATATGTGAACTGCTGAAGGCCATTGTGTGGACGTAAATCAAAACTGTCAGTACATTTGTTGCTGTGTTAATTTACAAAGAAGAGGTTTAACGCGAGTGGGGCGATTACATAAACTTGCAAACAATGGCCATAATTCAACCAGGGCTGAAACTGCTTGCTATATTTAACCAATTCTTACGCCATTCATTCAGAGCAATATCCTGCTTTGGGATTAACACAGATTTGCGTAAGGGGGCAGCAAAGCATTGTTGGTGGGATGTGAGTTCACCGACACAAGGTGTGGTGACGTTGAACAGGGGATGAAATAAAGAGACGGATAAGTGACAAAAAAAACAGAGAGGTACAAATTGCATAATTTCCTCTGTAAATGAACTCACATTTCTAATGGAGATGATAGCACAATTCTAAATTAAAAAGGAATACTGTCAGAGTGTGTCTATTCAATGTGCAGGGAACAGCTGTACACAGGTATAGTGTATGTTGCCGTTAATGTGTAGGAGGAGTCAAGTGTGCAAATGAGTTTCTGCAATCCACAATCTTCACAGTACCTTAATTTGAGAATACATCAAAGAGATTAAGATGAATAAAATTGATAAAATTAACATTTTGAGTTCAATACAACCAAATACTTTTTTCTGGTAGACAGGTACTGTATGCAAAATTGTAATACTATACAACAGACCTGGGATGTAAATTCAAGAGAAATCTTACATTGACATACGGTCTCATCACTTCTCATCTCATCTAATCCAATCTCTTTTCATTTCATCTAATCTAATCTCACCTCACCTCAAATTTACCTTCTGACTATCAAATGTTAGAAAAGGTATTCATTCAATAGGTATTCTTGTGGAAAAGTGGGCAGACCCACCCAACTCAAAGACTCCCCCCTGTGGCCTGTTTGAAATACTGAATATCTTCATGGTTATATTCATTCTGCAAACCACCATGTAGAATGACAGCACCGGTTATGCAAATGTTTGATAGTCCACTAGCCTGTGGCACATTTTCAGACTGAATGGGGACTAGTAGATATTGTATGGATATTCAAATTCTCTGTTAGGGACTGTATTCATGTGTCCCTGGATGAACACATGATATATGGCCTATATGTTCCTATCTTTAGCAGCTAATCTTTAGACCCTGTACTACTTTACATAATACTTAGGCATCCTACCCCATTAATAAACAATATTGAAATCAACAGGAGTTCCAACATTTTCTTTTTTATGTTTTAGTTTTCACATAGCGATTTTAATGGCGATTTAATGCCTCTGGCGCGCCACCAGGGGGTACCTCGCGTAGCGCAGTTTGAGAACCACTGATCAATAATCACAATATAAGTAAAAGGAATAATGTATAGAGACATCTTGAGAAAAGAATTGAGTCCTCTTTTCAAACTCTTGGCTTTTGGATGGTACCATCAGTTAAAACATGCACACACACCGATCCGTGAACAAGTGAATACTAAAGGAGAAAATAACAAAAGCACACAAGCCTGGAGAGGTTGGTGGAGAGGTGGAGAGGTTAGCTCCGAAAAGATGGCTGTCCATGGGAAGTTGCTTTGCTTCAGCTGGTGCATTCAATAATCATTGCTGACAGTCTGCTGTTAACACTGGTGTTCATCGGACGGTAACTTACACATAAACACAAGACACTACAGCCAGATGATAGAGAGACAACAGGCCCTCACATAGAGAGGGGGTAAGCCAAGACATACAGTAGACAGCAGACACTCAATAATGATGTGCATGCAGTCAGTGTAACATAGTTCAAAGCAGTGGTGTAATGTCACCTGATTCCAACCACTACTCTCAGATTCAGCAATCTGACAGTTGTTTTCCACTGTCACTGCTGTTGAAGTAAGCAGAAACTGTATGAGAGGACATGTTACTGGCAGTGCTGTTTCCTTTTGCAGGTGTCAAGTGACTGTACATGTAGTTTAAACCACACCGGCACCACCCTGTGTTTTAATGTGGGTATTACGCCCAGTGTTATCTACTTAAACATGGTGTAGTTCACTAGACAATCCAATTTTGTCTTAACACCATACATGCATACGTCTCACTTGACGCGGGCTTAATTTAATTGGAAATATATCACACATATTACAAAGTGCCATTTACCAATTCTACCACCAGAGGGAGCTCCGAGATTTCAGTAAAAGGAGATTTCTGAACCAGCAATTTTTCAGGGGGAATTTGGAGGAGGGGAAAGGCATGTCCTTGTTAACAGTTTTTTATAGGGCGATCCCCTAAAGGCTTTTGCAACAAATTAAGAGAAAACAGCTATTTACTTCTGCGTCACCACCTCCCCATTTAATCTAAATGGATTCATGGAGTATATGGTCTGACCTTTTCCTTAGATATTGCCTTAAATGTATATGCTCATTGTGATGTAAATGTATGCACAACACATTATTCACTCCTAGTGCAGCAGTTCACATTTCTGGGTCTACAAATGGCTGGAAAATGTGGTCTGATACGGCATATTGTTTTATTAGTGGCCCGTATATTGGCAAAAGGCGGGAGCGAGGGTCGCACCAATGGCAACAGCGCAGCTCTACCGGAGCAGTTGGCGGCGCAAACAAGTTCCTTGTTTGAGGGCACTTGACTTATGAGGATGGATGGAGAACACACCGCTTGTTCACAGCCCATTTCTTTTTCTTTCAGCCTGTTTAGGGATTTGAACCTGTGATCTCTGGTCACAAGTATGCCTCCTTTAATGTTTCAGGCTCCCACTGCCCGAAGGAGCCTGTGGTTAGGTAGGTTAGGTTAGGATAAACAGTGTAAACAGTGTTTACAAAGGATGATTTCAGTTCTAAGCATCATGGGGCACTCTGTGTGTTCTGAATTCAAACCTAGTGGTAATTCCCATACAGACTGAGTTTCAGAATCAGACCACATAATGCCTCCAGCAGAGTGTATTACCCTTCTCCTGTTTGTGTCTGTTAAAGCATTACAATGCTACTGCTTCACTTTCGCATAAAGTGGAAAAGGGACTGAAGCTTTCTTCCTGCTGACTAGTGTAGGATTGTGAAAGGAGATCTGGGTCAGAGGCAGCATCATTTCAAATGCATCATCAGTTATATAGAGTTACCCCCTAGCATGTACGATACACATGTACAATCCTTGGTATATGTTCTTGAACGGTAAACATGTAGATGTTTTAACAGCAAACATCTATTAACCTGAAAATGTGTTAACAGTCAACATAACAAGAATGATTCCAATCCAATAAGAGCTCTATATCATGACGTGACAAAGATGCTATTTCTTTAATATTCCATATTCTGTTTGTTTTATTTCTAAGTCTACCCATCCTGTTCGTTTCTGCTACAGTGACCCATTGTCCCCACTGGGTTATTATTTTCATGCTATTTTATCCTATTTTTAGCGGGCACTCTCTCACAGCGTGACTCTCCGTGAGTGTAAGCAACACAATGAGTCAACATTTTTGAATAACCTTGATTACAAGTATCCTAATAGTAAACATGTGCAGGGGCAGCAATACAATGCTAAGAGAAGAGAAGATATGACAGGTTTTTACACTAGTAAGGAAAGAGAGACACTCTTGACAGGGTTGTCAGTAGAATAAGTCACAGTATAATCTGGTTTACTGACAGATTCTCCCACAGAAAAACAAAAAAACCCTACATTTCACATCTTACTTTAGAGCTGCATTATTGTCTCTCAGCACCACACTGCGTTGTAATAACATGCTGCTATGACAGGATGGAGACATGCACAATAATCTACGTGCGTGAGTGACAAAGTTTGATTGACACAGAGCCATATCTGGGCTTCACAGCTCTGTCCCTTGAATATCACAAGCTCACACTCTGGGTCTTTTCACAAAAAAAACGATCAAAAACCCACAGCAAAGAGGCTTGTACAGAGAAAACCAACACCAACAATAAGAATTGCAAGCAACACCTACATTTGTTTAAACTGTAATCGCAGACACAATCTCGGAACCCATCGGCAAATCGGTCTGACGACGATTTAGCCTCTGGGGGCAACGGCCAATATTTCGGGGGTTCCGGTGTAGCCAGCGGATGTCCCGATAACGGATATCCGGGCTAAGACTTTTAATTAAAATATATATATATATATTTTTAAAAAGCTAATAAAAAGCTAGAATTAAAAAAATAGATAGATTGCATTTCGGCCAATGCGTTCCGCCTCTTTTGCTCTCCACATGGACTGTTTGCAACCAAAGCCCGCTCAAACGTGATTGGTCAATGCTACTCGGACTACAAACGCAAACTGCATTCATATGCAGAATCTGTTTATAGAGATTATAGCAGACATAATTAAGAGAATGATGAGAATGATGATGATTCATACCTGGGGATATTTAATGTGATTCCTTAAGAACATTTTTCTAAATTGCTCTTGAAAGTGGGTTATAATGACAATATTTCAGCCTGAACAAGTAAAGCTGCCAAGGCAGGACAATAATTTAGATTGTCAACAGGAACAATACTTTGAGCTTTCTTCATAAATTACAATAAATTGTCAAAAGCTAAAGTTGTTTATCTTTGTGTAGATGGGTGGCCCGGATCCAACTCCTTGATTCATGATTCCCTCCTTCAACTGAGACATCAGCAATATGCAAATAACTTAGAGTACTACTGTAAGAGCTCCCAGGAAACACTCGAGTGAATTCACTATTTCAATCATAATGATGCAACAATCTATTCCTTCCTCTGAATCATGGCTTGCACTGCAGTACTTTACACAAAATCTACCACTTATGGATCCCACATGCCATTTTTTTAGGCTATTGACATATGCAATTTTCCATTATAAGTGTAGTAGTAGAAAATTTCATAAAGTTTCCAATTAAATGCTAGATCCAACGAATGAATTCACCCTGGTTCAAAACACTCTCCGTAAGCATGCTTTACTCACTGCTAAAGACATTTTATCACCAGGCATAGCAGATAGAGAATAACCAGAGAGCAAGGATAAGTTGTGCCTGATTATTCCATCTTTCTTTCTTCTGTCTGTGTACTTCAACCCCGGGCCTTCAAATTTCATTCAGTCCTCCTTGTCAGCCTGTTATTGCAAAATGCCCTGTCCCCAGGAGAAAAACCCCCCATGGACCCCCTCAGCAGCAATAGTGGACAGTATTTCAATTTTATCTGTCTGCAAAGTGGTCTCATTTGCCTGTTCAGTAGCATAAGAGACAATGCATGTGTCATTTGCAACTGTCAAATTTGCATCACCATTGCTCATATGTAGACTCTATACACTCACAAGTGCACAGATCCTCAGGAGATTAACAGGAATGCTCTCGACTGCAGACTGTCCTTTTCACTGTATTCTTTCAAATAAAAATGATTACAACTTAATGATTGGATGATTGTCGGACTTAGATATAAAAGGTTAAAGGTTAAAGGTTCGGATGATGTCATTACCAGTATGACCTATGACCTCAACCAAGACAGAAGAGTCGGTGAGAGGAATGTGGCATTTGTTCTGTAGCTGTAAACAGAGACCGAGCCAGCTGAGGGATTTATCACAGACAGGATACACATTTTGACATACAGGCAGACAGGCAGACAGACAGACAGACAGACAGGCAGGCAGGCAGACAGACAGACAGACAGACAGACAGACAGACAGGCAGACAGACAGGCAGGCAGACAAGCAGGCAGGGAGGGAGACAGACAAGCAGGGAGACAGACAGGCAGACAGACAGACAGATAGGTAGACAGACAGACAGAAATGCATGACAGCTGTGTAAGCACCTGTCTGGAAGGATCAAACGGCCAAACTCCACTTATCTTCCATTGTCTGGAGCACAATCAGCCCTGAAGTTACACCACGCATAGACCTGGCTTCAGTGCTGTGGTTTCTTGAGGGGTTGAAATAAGCATTGATAGTGTTGTTATACTGATGTCCCATTCCTCTCCGGTGAGTTTTCGAAAAAAGCGAGGAAGGGAAAATGTATTCGGTGTTTTAAAATCGAAAATAAAGAAAAGCACGGAGAAAGGGAATGGAAAAGGATGGAGAAAAACAGCTCAAAAATTAGCCATACTTAAGTACTCTCACAATGAAGCGTTTAACAGTATTGACAACCTTTTTCTGCTCACTCAATAATGTTAACCACAAGAGACAGGTCAATAGTAAAAGCTGCTCTGCTCTCACAAAAGGGATATTGCATGAATACTCTTATGACGTCCTGATTAATAACAATCGCACTGATATGCGATCGATTCGGAAAGAGGTCCAAAGTGGCTGATAACAAGAACGCATTCGATCCCCGTTGACAAGCTAATATCTATATTGTTAGATTTGACAAGTCAGGCATGGCGTCTACCTGGCATTGATCCAATGTACACGAAAGAGAGATTGAACACAAGATGAAAAGAGAGTTAAAGCGAAGAATGAGACAGAGATAAATGGCGGGGGTCAATTCTGCCAGAGCAACCTGAGGCTTAAGCCATGCTGTGCATTGTGCAGCTGACACAGTACAGCTCTTAAGAGAACTGCAAAATTGATGACATTTTCATCTCATTCAAACCACAGAACTGACGATGAACAAGTCATGACTTAAAAAGAAAAACCCTTTCAAAACGACTTAAATCAAAACTACATTAATACTTATTGATGTTAGAGCTGAAGCTAGCTTTTTCTACGTCTTCCCTCCCAGATCTTCATTTTCAAAGTGAAAAGCTCCAGGATAGGGAAACAAACTCCAATCTTCAATTCGACCCTTAGCAGAAGTGGGGCAACTCCGTCTACAGTCCAAAGCTATGAAATATGTAAAGAGTTCAGACTTAAGGCTCCATAAAGAATTCAGTCTTAAGGCTCTAAATGCTCGCCTGCCATTCCAGCCACTTTGGGACCAGGCAGAGTGGGGTTAGAGGAGAAAAGGGGATATATGAACAAATACTTTGCTCCATCAACCTACGCTGCTGACCTAGTTTCGGTGGGTGCGGTGAGACATCAAACGTTAGCTTTCTGCAGAGCACGGCCATATTAACCGTCTAGGGCTGTTAGTTTTATTTTCACTACGCTACAGAGCCTTTAGTGGAAGAACATAGAACTGTTTATAAAGTGTTTGTTCTTTGGTGATCACGGTACTGTGTGTGTGTAGGCCACGCTTGTGTGTGTGTCTGGGTCGATGAGCGTGTAACGACAATGTGTGTGTAAACGCACGCCTCCCTGTGTATACGTATATGTGTGGTTATTGGGTGCTTTTCCAGATTATAATGTTTCCCCACAGGGCTCATTATGTTTATCAAGGATGAGTACTTTTGTGACACTTCTCCCTACCTGTCACATTCCGAAATGGCTGGTGACATCTTCATAGCGGAGATGATCTCGCCTAGGCCTTGTGTGCCTCGGAGCATAGCAAGCATTCCGGAGCCTCTAATGAAACACATGGCTGGGGAATGAATTCATGAATTCCTCCATCCCAGTGGAATCCCTGGGAGCCGATTAGAGTGACAACTTTTCTTCTTCTGGTCGCCAATATAAGTGGAGCCCAGTGTTCTAGGAAATACAGACAGGTAGAGAGGGGAGAGGAAAGTGAGGGAATGAGAGAGTGAGATAGACAGCCTGAGGGTGAATGTGAGATAGGACGTGTGAGAGAGAGAGAGAGGGAGAGAGAGAGAAAGAGAGAGAATAATGAGAGAGGCTTGGAGAAATGAAGACAGCAACAGTAGCACAAGGTGACAGTTAGACAGAAACACAGTTGAACAGAGAGAGGCAGAGATACAGACCGATGAAGAAATTTCAGAAAGAAGACAGAAAGACAGAAAGAAGCATCAAGGAGATCCCATAATTTTTATGTGCATTATACAGTCTTGAAGGTCTATTTTAAAACGTAATTTAAAGGGATTTATTTTCAATTTCACTTTTTTTAGTGTTACATTCTGCGAAATAGTAAAACCAAATGTAGTTAGGGAGGGCAAGTGCTAAGACTATAACATATGCTTAGAATTACTGGTTGGAATATAGGCCTATGATGGGAATTTGGGACTTGCACAATGAAAATGTTCCACTTTTGGGCTTCGCGTTATTACATCGTTTTGAACAGCTTAAAACACCCACGGCTTTATGAGCGTGGAAACGTTACAAGTTACATCGGCGCTTCGGGGACACCATCGCTACCGCGAAGCGTCTGCATTTTGCTTCAGTCTCCGCCCTCCCTCTGCCTCCTCTCCGCGCCGCCCCGCCCTCAAGGAGTGACTCGGTTCCAGAGAGACTCTGCAGCCGCCGCGGCTCCTCTAGTCAGCCCCGCTCGGTCCTACTAACGGGACAAGTTAAACCTCCGAGCCGCAGGACACGAATGTCGGGTCTCCCTACCTACTTCGCATTCATGTGAATAAATCAGAACGCCTTGACTTTTAACGGAGTGTGGTGAGTAAAACAAACAAAAAACAAAAAACGTACAAATGTTGCCAGTTAGTGGGCAACAAGCCCACCGATGATTGGACGTAACTACAGGGGGAGAGAAGGAGCTTTTTTTCCCCCCTCAGCAGCGGAAAAAGCTGTAGGCACAAGAAGCATGCCCGTCTCCAATTCTTTGAATAGTTAGCCCACTCTACGCTTTAGTAAGAGTAACTAAAAATCTGTAATAACGTGTAATTACACCGATACGTTTTGTCGTTTTCGTTGTTGGCGCCTGGAATTTAAGCCTCAGTGCTTCTGGTTTAAAGACGGGCTTCAACATCCTCCGCGGGATGTTGCCATTACATCGTGCAGACCGACGCGTTCTACAACGCAACAATGTTGCTACTTCTTAACTGTGGGACGCGTACGCTATTTCAATAAATAGTATAACTGTTATTGGTTTTGCCCCGATTCAATATCGTTTTAGCGAGTGGGTTTATTTTCGCTCTAACTCTACAAGTCGGCGTCCCGTAACACGTGAAGGGTTTAGAGCAGTTTCCCCGAGAGGAGGCAGGTTAAAGCTTAACATGTTCAGTTGTTTTACAAAGCGAGGTCCTCAATGGCCATTGTCATGACTGACCAAATTTGGCAGCACCGAGTAACAAAAGCTCAAACTTTAGAAGGATGAAAATGCAAATATGTGTAAACATTGCGTTTACATGTGTATACATATTATACGTCATGCATGTTCAACCTTTACTACTTTTTAGTCTTTCATTTTTGTAAAATCTGGGATCTGAGACTTTTAGCCTCTTTGGATCTTTTGGTAGGTTGTTTGCAAACTGCTTTATTCATGAGCATGTTATAGCTCAAATAGTAAGGCAAAATGTGGATAGTGCTAAAGTGACCACAACACTAGAGAAGATATTGACTGCGCTCTCTGTCTGATCGAAACATAGCTGTCACTGCTACTGCTCCCTTTATGTCCCAAATGCAGTGTCTCACAGGACCATGTCCTCCAGGTTCACATACAAAAAAAGATGTAAAACAATGGTGGCTGTGTTTCTCTGGTTTTGTTCCAGATGTAGCCTGTATTGAGGTTGGTGGCATCCCCGCCTGGTTGTGTTGCCCTTTAAATGTTTGATGTGTGGAGACATCTTGAGCGCTTTCTCCTGCTATGCCTCTCAGCATCTGCACTGGCTGTCAGCTCATGCTGGAAATTGACTGCCAGAGAGGCTGTAGAGTCTGCCCACACACGCATGCAGGCACATACATACTTACACCCAAACACACATGGAGGTATACAGCCGCACACGTAAACAGACACAAGAACACACAAGCAGGCAAAGTGAATACTCTGATGCAAAGACAGGCATTCACACACAGGCACACATGCAGTTAGGCCTGGGTATCGACACTCGATACTTTTACTTTTAAGGTGTTGACCGAATCAAACCAGTACCAAGTAGTATTGACATTTCTCCAGTCAATCGATCACCTTTTCGTACCCAGATAAAAAAAAAAGAAAAGAGGGACTGTTTGTATAGTTTTGCTCACAGCCAATCACTGCAAGCCTGCTTAGATTTAATGCAACATATGATTGACTTACTGCTGCAGCAAGCTATAACTACAGTATATCTATTAGTGTAAAAACATTTGGATGGGGGGGGGTGGTGAGGATATGTGGCATTTTACGCAACTGAATGCTTTCATTCACATGATAGGTATTGAATGAAGTATTTTATTGGTATCTATCAATTTAACGGTATTGGTATTTGTACTGGTATCATCATTTTTTAAATAATACCCAATACAAACATTAATGCATGCACAGTTATGGACAAAAGAGCATGCACACACTCACACACATAGGTATGCATAGTCAC
>OMKK01050447.1:1632-21143 GCA_900302305.1 Polymixia japonica
CACACCAACACAGAACGACAACGCCTTCAGGGACACCCACACCACCAGGGGAGGACAAAAAAGCAGAGGAGGAGTGAGGAGGAGGAGAAGAGAGAGTCACAGCCGGACCCTTCCTGTCCGCCCTCACATTCCCCCACTCCCCTTGTCCCGTCCTCCTCCTCCACCTCTTCCTCCTCTTCGGGTTCGGAATCGGAGTCGGAATACCAGGCCGACGTCGCCAAAGTTCCGGCGGACTCCACCTCCCACAAGAGGCTCATCCCCAAGAGAGGGCACCAGGGCCCGGGCAGATCCAAAGACAACAGGCCCAAGGTGGTCTACCCCAGTGGGTCTGCCTCGGGTAACGCAGGCGAGGAACGGCAGAGCGAGGCGAAGCAGAAACGCTACACCCTGGTCCCTTTTGGCCGCAGTGAACAGCGGACAGCCCCCTCTCATCGAGGGCTAGGGAACCTGGTGGTGCACATAGACCTCGGCCTTCTCAAAAGGGTCCCTGACACCACGACCAGTGCCGCTCATAAACCCCCTTCCTCTTCCTCCTCCTGCTCTTCTGTATCCAAGGCCAAGCACAGAGAAGCCATGCGACACCTACATATCCCTGAAACTGTGAATAGAGACAGCAAAAGGAAACGCAAGGTAGTGAGCATTGAAGCAAGCATTGAATGTAACGTGATAAACTTATCTTTGAAAGCTTTCATGTACTGTGTGAGTATGAGACAGAAAGTGTCAAAATAGGCCTCTTCTTCAAGCATGCTTTTCCGTGTGTGTGTGTGTCTCTGTGTTTGTGTCTGTCTGTGTGTGTGTGTGTGTGTGTGTGTGCGCGCGCAGTCTGAGAATGGCGTACCACAAAGAGAAAGCAAGAGGGCCATCTCTTATGCAAACCATCCCTCAGGCCAGACAGAGTGCTCAGCTCACAAACCTCCGCGAAACCTCGCAACTGAGACCATACACAACGGGTGAGACTGCAGTGCGCTCTCGTAAACACACATACACACTCATATATATACACAAATACACACATTAAATGCACAGGTTATGTTTTTACACTGTCACATTTACATCCCTTGTAACATACAGTGTATATTATTTGTGTGTGTCTGTGTGTGTGTGTGTTTGCAGGTACTTGGAGGAATACTTGGATAGTAAGAGGCCAATGTCTCCCTTGTCACCTCTGTCTGACAGCCCTGATCCCACCAAATCCTCCTTCAAATCCCAGCATTCCGAACAGCATTACCTGCATACCCATAAGGAGAGAGACAAGGACAGAGACTCTGCTGTGAAGGTAAATGAAACAGCAGAGCGACAGCAACTTCGATCAATTCCAGCGTCGTCACGTTGCCACTTTTTTTGTTTTATCTCACTTCGTTGTTTTTTGGTAAACTCTCAAACCCAGCCCAAGATGGAGGTGGAGTGCGTAGGAGTGTCAGGCCAGCCCCCGCTGATGTCCGAGTCCTGGGCCCCCCCTATGAGGCAGCCAGGAGGACACAAGGGGACCGTGCCTAGCCGCGAAAGGTGAGCGATTGCGTTCACCGTAACGAAACGGAGAAATGCATGGCGGCGAGACCCCGCTCGCTGTTGAGACGGAACAGATACGCGCTCTTGTCAGGCGTACGGATTCACCGTGTCTCGCGGAGGAGGGCGCAAACCCACCGTCTCTGTGAATCCATCTCTCTTTCTCACCGTCTCTCTCTCTCTCCCCCTCTGTTTTCCTAGTCCACACCACGCTGAGTACTACATGCACGAGGCCAAGAGGATGAAGCACCGCGCGGATGCCATGGTGAGTCCTCTGTCTTCGCTGCTGCCTGAGAATACACACACTGTCAACAACAAAGTGGGATGTGATGTGGGAATGTTATTGATTTCTGCTACGTCTTTCATCTTTCTCTCCCGTCCTCACCTGCCCCGGACGTCTTCCCCAGGTGGACAAGCTGGGGAAGGCTGTGAATTATGTTGACGCTGCTCTCTCCTTCATGGAGTGTGGGAAAGCCATGGAGGAGGGGCCAGTAGAGGCCAAGTCCCCCTATACCATGTACTCCGAGACAGTGGAGCTTATCAGGTCAGTATGAATGGATAATAAGCATGAACGGACATAGACACACAAAGAAATCAAAAGGCTGTCCGAAATACACACACACACACACACACACACACACGTACATACGCATACGCACAAGGTGCAGTTTTATAGGTAACGTGAGTGTGGTCTTCCTGGTCTTTTAGCGTAGGTTTTACAAGGTGAGCACTACTGAAAGGTACATACATATTTGAGAAGCTAAATATAAATATTACATATTACATACCACAGTATACATGGATATTTAGACATCTAAAGACACCCAGATACGAACTTGATCGAGCAGAACGAAGCTGCAACGATGATTAGGGCGACGAGGCCTGTTGCTGACTTGAGACGATCTAACAGCAAGCTTCAATCATTTCTGAGGAACTTAAACGAAAACAGTAGGATCAATTATATTCGCTGTAGATCGATCAGTGTTGATCGAGTTTTTGTAAAAAAAGCGTCCACATTTGCCCACACTTCCTCTAACAGTCCAGTGTCTTCAGGTACGCTATGAGGTTGAAGAACTACTCTGGCCCCGGGGCGAGACAGGAAGACAAACAGCTTGCTGTCCTGTGGTGCGTATGTCATATCTTCAGTTTACACCTCATCTATCATCTACCTGAAGGACCTTCATGTAGGGGGGTGATATGCGATGTGTGTTTGATCGAGCCTGTGTGTCCACAGCTTCCGGTGCCTTGCGCTCCTTTACTGGCAGATGTTTCGTCTGAAGAAGGACCACGCACTCAAATACTCCAAAGCTCTGTTGGATTACTTTAAGGTATCTAAAAACAAGCCTGGGCTTTTCACATAAAAACAAGGTTGCCAAGATTCTTAAAGCATTTTCTTTGTCATTTCAATGGCTGGGCATTGATCGGTACAATGAAAAGCATGTGATTTGGATGACTGTGACAGTCTTGTGAATTGTGTCATTCTAGAGTTCACCCAAAGTGCCCGCCACAGGCCCCTTTTGGAACGACTCTGGGAAGTAAGTAGACGAAAACATCATGTCATGAACTGTATATGGGTCCATCTACTATAATCTATTTGATGGATATGGATACAACATCCATTTAAAATGGATTGATCGCCATTTTTCTGATGTGCTTTCGTCCCCAGGGTCACAGGGGGACCCCCTTCTTCTCTCTCTCCAAACCCTAAAGCCCTCAGCCTGGGGTCACATGGGGGCAGCACCGTCACCTCCCTCATCAGCATTCCCCAACGTATCCACCAGATGGCAGCAAATCACCTAAACATCACCAACAGCGTCCTATACAGCTATGAATACTGGGAGGTGGCAGACAACCTCGCCAAGGATAATAAGGGTGAGGAAATCAATAGCTCTCCCCAAACACAGTAGTTTGAGCCAACATGTACTGGTTTGGTCCATGAGCCACATGTACTGGTTTGGTCCATGTGGCTCAAACTACTATGTTTGGATACATGCCAAACTTAAATGATTTAATAAATAATATGGTCAAGTGTACATCTATTTAGGGGTCCTTGGCAATAAAAATTTATTAAGACCATTAGAAGTCTGTTTTAACCCCTTGTATGCTTTATCTCTATTTATATCTATTTAGAATTCTTCAACTACTTGAACACTCTATCTGGACCATTGACACTCCACAGTAGTATTACTCATGCAGTCCAGTACACCAGACAGGCGCTCCAGTGGATACGCATCAGTGCCAAACTCAACTAGGAAAGCAGAGATTTCAATCCAACCTGCCTCACTGGAATGAGACAAACCCTGGACCATCTCTATCCAGCTGATAGGGATCCACCAATAAACAATGTGCTGTGAAATACAGATGGATGGACTCCCATGGAGCCTGTCGTCAGTCTTATAGCTTTTCTACCAAGCTGTTGAGCTAACCACCCACAAGGGCCTTACTGCGTGCAAAGTCTTAAGAACAATGGTCAACGATCTCAGCCCTACATGGACATTTGTGAAATGTGCTGTTGTTCCTCCAAAAATTTTTTTTTTTTTTTTTTGACGTGCCGCAGGATAACAGCATGTACCTTCTTCCTCACCAGTGGATTAACCTGAAGAATTATATGAACTGTGGATTCGATGTCTCTAACCTTTTGCCAAATGTTCCAGAGTGACACAATCACAGGACTTCCACCACGTTCAAGTGCATCTCTGACGACTGAATACTTTGGAGAGAATAAATCATCCGTTGGATATATTTCCTTGGGGGCCAATCTGTAAAAACGGATAAATAAATTTGACTGGATTTGTGGTTTTTGGATCTTGTGAAATGGTATACCACTTCTCAACAAACAAATCAGCATCTTTTTGCTTTGTTTTTTTATGATGTTTGGACTTGTTAAAACTGTGACATTTTCACTTTTATCTGTCTTTATACTGTGCAATACTTGGATTTTCATGTTTTTAGATAGTGTGTTGGCAGGTCCAGTAGCCAATATTCAAGTTCCCTTCTATGCAAAATGTATTTTTGTTCCTGTTTTGAGTGCTGCATTATGAAATTGTTTGTATGTAGCAAATTACTAAATTTACTCTCCTTTGTTTAATTGAAGAGTTGAGTGTTAAATTATACCAAGTGTAAACTATACACGTGTAAATTGTAGCTTGAGTGTTAGCACAGCCTTCTATCATGATAACCTATGGGCTTGAGACAAGGAAGATGAAGGTAGTCCTTTCAACCATGAGTGACATCAGTAACATAGGTTTCATAAATACCTTATTTGATATTGCTATGCTTGCATCATTTCCCATTAATATTTATGAATAAGTTGAGCAAGGATAATGAACTAAAAGGCCCTCAGGCATAAAAGGCTTGGCAAAAATCATCCCTTCACAACCAAACAACTAACTCCTGCCAACAACATACTTCTGCACCATCGTCTCCTCCCTGATGCTGGCAACAGTCCATCTTCAACGCCTGTTGTAGATTCTATACATGATTAACAGCTCATTTGCATTGAAATGCTCCTTATGGAAACGACAGGCAGAATCAGCACCTGTAAAGGCAACATGCCATGAGATCAGCTGAAGATGTAACCTACTTGCTGAGGATTTTTAATCAATCTATAAGATACACAGAGCAGTAGGAAGCAACGTTCATTGAACAACTAAAAGCAAGGATAAAAAGGTGTGTAAGCTTAGCACACTAAGCATAATGCAAACATATTTTCAGCATAATCACATTGGCTATGGTCTACCTGCTTGCCTTTTCTGTCATATCTGGGTGGGTGGTATTGTTTCTTCTCTAATCTACCGTGGTAGCATCAATTCACAACAGCTGCCTTCAGTGGCTAATGAGCCATTAATGAAGATAGTTTGGCCAGGTTTTACAACGGCTGAAATATTGCAACCCAGATAAGTGTTGGCTACAAATATTAACAATGCCCCTCATAACAGTACCGTGAAGGATGGTGACAAGGGCCTGCAATTCAGAGGCCTTTGATACTTGTTGAATATGCTACTTTTCCATAATGTCACTTGCTTGTTTTATTACCTACATTTTAGTCGGTATGGTGGAATTCTCTTTCAGTTAATACGTTCATTTAGAATGATGTACGTATACATTTTTTGCATTTTTTGTAGTCTAGCATTATGTAGCATTGAGATAGATCCCTGTGTGCTCCTATAAATTGTTACCCCCTTTCTCAGACAAACACACAGGACAAGAGAGAGTGAGCATGTGAGAGTCAGGCTAGTTCTACACAAACCCATTTTTGATTCTCCATCACAGTAGACAACATCCTCCTACTACGCCAATAGAAAATCCGCGTGTGAAACCTCAGCATCAGATGTCTGGTACCATAGCAACAGTTAGAGAGAACAGCCAATAAGGGGACTCTGAGGGACATGACAAGCGTTAGATCAATAATATCCCATTGTAAACTAGTCTACTACCCCAGACTAGACAATTACTTCCTTTTTCTCCTCAGACCAGTTTCCTGGACGGTGACCTATATTGTTCTGACAAACAATCTGACTCGCTCTCCTCATTGTTTGGATATTGCAATTTTACGCATGGATGGGTTATAATAATAGAACTATTTAGATGAGACCACCCGTACATCAATGAACCTGTTAATATTATGGTAAACAATTTATTAATATTAGGCAAGGAGCGGTAAATCGAGAATGCATAACCCACCAATGATAATAATAATTAAAAAAACAAAAAACAGCGAGATTTGTCACAGTAAGCATCCCTCAATCAAACGGGGCTACTGTACTACTCATTGTCACAATGTTCGCTGTGTCGAAGTGGGCCACCATGTTCTGATCCTTTCTAATACTGTTTCGATATTCTGCACATGCCCGTGCGTCTGCGTCACGGTGGGGTTTGATCCGTCAGTGCATGTGCCAGGTTTTCTGAGGACAGCGGTGCCAAGAGCCAGACGGTAGACGAAAATAATTAAAATAACATAGGCTGTTATATTTAGCTGTCGCAGAAAAAACAAGTCGGTTGTGCGCATGAATGCAAAGGCAGTCACATGCTGCCATAGGCTCTCCTTTTTTAATCCAGTCATTTAGGGTCATTTTTCATAGTGAAACTATTTTCACAATGTAATGACAAAACAGTTCCTACGAGGTTAATATAACAAACACGCAGGGTAACAACTGTTGGGCTTTTTGAGGTCTACAAAATAACCTAGAACGTTGGATTACCCTATTTAAAAGAAAATAAATTAAACCCAACCTCCATACGATGCGTCAAAATAGTGAATCTGCCATGCAGCTGGACCTCCGCACGGTGGCAGCCTCACAACACAACTCCAAGCCGAGCTGAACGAGAGGAGGAGCCGGGGCTGAGAGTAGGGGAAAGGCGGCTAGAAATGGAGAGCACAGGGACTGGGAGGGTGAGCGAAATTCTTGAAGAGCCATGGCGGTGTGACAAAATAGGGGGACCTCGGTTCACCAGAACGCGTTCGTAGGAATATAAAGTGAAGGCGGAAGAAGTCGAACTTAACTGTCTTGCGGCGAACATTTCCCTTTTGGTCTTGCCTCGTTTGATTTGGCGTACACAGCATTTCGGCTTGTTGGCTGTGTGTGTGTCTCTCTCTCTCTCTCTGCAGAAGTCTGTGGCCAGCAAGCCTGTTGGAGAGGATAAAAGGTAAGCAAGTGACTTCCGTTGGTCAACCGAGACTTTGAGCCGTTGTTTACGGCTGGGTTTTACGTTTAGGTTACATCTCTGTTTACATATACAGACCATGCGCCCAATTCATTGTTTGGCAATTATACAAAGCGTTTTCTCCGAGTGCAGGCAACGTGTAATGTAATGTAATGTAATGTAATGTAGTGTAATGTAATGTAATGTAATGCCGCTCAGAGAGTCGTTTGTTCGCTACTTGCTTGAATTGACAAAACGTTACTCGTGCAGTGGCGCTGCGACACGCGCGACTAACGTTCGGTTTGGATAAAACGGTCAAAACAACCAACAAGTTATATGAATCAGCGGCACATTTGGCTGCTGACCTATTGTTAGTTACCTATCACTAGTACAAGTCTTGCCCGGGCATGTCCTTGGCGGTCGGTAAGACCTGCGTTTGAGTCAACGTTAGGTCAATGTTGTCTGTGAGGGAAAAAGCAGACACAACACCTGAAAAGGCTGCTGGGGTTTAGTTAACTTGGGGCAAACGAATAAATGTAATCTCGTTACTTTTCCATTACTTTGGCATTTACCTAATAAGTTAGGTGAAGAAATTTACACGCCGTTATTACAAGTGCTATCATTATTGAGCCACGTGTGTAGGAAGACATTGGTGTCCATCAGAATTTCACCATCAGAATCAATCATTAAAAGTAATCCAGCAAGTAATGTTATTGGCCTGGTTTTGCTAAATTATCTGCAGTTTCAGGGATTTATACCCATATTTGAGTTTATATGTTTGTCTATAAGGGAGATTAGTTGCCTGTATCTTTTAAATAGATTGTGAATACCTCCTTCTCTTTACTTTCAGGTGGCTCAGTATGAGTCGAGATGGGTGGTCAAGGAAGAGAGCCAATGCCAGTGATGACAATGGTTGGGCTGACAGGGTGAGTATCTATTATCATCTCATCTATCCCTGCCATATCTCAGAGCACTCTGTCTGTGACAGATATGCGCCTATTACAGTGACACATGGCCATACAGTTAAATATAAAAATATTGGGACAGAATGTTAAATTGATGTTTTTTACTCTTTGCTGATTTGTATTTCAAATCAAACAATGACTATGCTGCAAAAGTTCAGAATGTTTTTGCCTTTCATTTCATGTTTTTTTTGTTTGTTTTGTTTTTTAACCATACATTGAACTATATTACAACAGTGCCATTCAATGTGTTAATTCCCCCAATTTTCAATTAGCGTAAGTACTGGGGAAAATACCTGTCAGGTGTTTGAAATGGCCCAGGTGTTCATATTGCTCTAATTATTTAGATTTGGAAAGTTGTGAGTGTTGGCATGGTTTCTGTCCTTGTGTTTTCAGTCTGCTCTATGAGCCAAAAGATATAAGACAATAGAACCGCAGATGAAGGCCAGAGCGCTGAGCATGACAACAAAGCAAGCTATTGGATTGAAAAAAAAAAAATCTATTAGAGCTGCTGCAGGCTTTGTTTTTTCCAAAGTCAACAGTGTGGAATGTCCTAAAGAAGAAACTAACTACTGGAGGACAAGAAATTGAGCTGTCTGTGTAGCTACTCTCAATAACATTTTAATGAGCTATACAAGTTTATTGACCAAATGCACAGAATGGTCATTAACACCCCACCCCTGTGCAATATCTCCAAATGTTATGTCAAATGTAAAATATATTCTGTCAAATGTAAACAATTATTCATATATTTGATTGGGTGCTTGGTATAATCATTATATTGTCTTATGGGTAAGGTTTAATCTATAGCCTCATTTACAAAATTATATATTGTAAAATATCATTCATAATATCAACATTTCTTGGTTCTGCATGCATGGTTTGTAGACTACAGGGTTTCCTCCATGAAATTGGTGAGCAGAAGGGGTAAGTGTCGGAACCTGCATGGTACGGCACACAGTATAGGTTAGCTAGCCTACAGCAGATCTGGGGATGGAAACATGACTATGCCAATTTGCTAAATAATGCACATTTATTAAACATTTTCACTTATCACACAGAGATCATACATCTTATTATGCTAACTACAATGATTGGGCTTAATAATTTAATTTCATAAAAGTGTATTATTTATTTATTTATTTGTATTTTTTTATGTTAGTGGAGGGGGTCAGCAATTCAGCTGAGGTTCCCCCCTTCTGTAATAGACAGCTGGGGGAAACCCTGAGCTATGTGCTATGTTTTATTCACCTTATTTTATTCCTGTCCCACTTTGTTGTCTATAGGGCGGCTACATGGCTGCCAAGCTCTCTAAACTGGATGAGCAGTTTAAGCTTGATGCCCCCAGAGAAAAACAGAGGGAGGGGGTGTGCTCCCAAATCTTCAGCGGAGTGGCCATCTATGTAAATGGATACACAGGTAACATTGTTATAGCTAATCCTAACCCTATCCATTTAGCTAATTTAGCCCATAAATGTGAGACACAAACGACTTGCCCTTTATTTTCATAGAACCTACTGACTTTGTGCGGCCAAATTCAGACGCTGAATATAATTTATCCCATACTGTTTTAAGTTTCTCATAAATTAGTGAAGCTCTGTCTTCTGTTAAACCAAACCTGTTTTTGCCATAATATATGTTATTTTCTTAGTCAGTAAATGAATTGGAGCAACCACATTTTAGCAATCAGTCAGTCAGATCGTCTGAAGTTATCGTGTTTTTTCTGCATCCTTTACACCCTAACTATATAATATTAGCTATTTTTAAATGTTTTCATTGGCTGGTCAAAGGTTGCAAAATTGTAACTGTTTTGAAGCTGTAGAGTGAAAAAAGGTCACCGTAAAGGCTTTGTTCTGCTTGATGTCAAGTTCATATCTCATTATCTTTAGATGTCTGAATATCTCTGTGTCCTTGTGAAATTTAATATTTAGCTTCTCAAATATATATGCTTTCACGTTACCCACCTTTCAGTACTGATCACCTCATATTTACACTAAAAGACCTGAAATGACGTCAGAATGTGAGTGTCCGAATTTGTCCACGCTTACCCTGCATATGCACAGCCCTCAAGTATCTTAAATGACATCAGACATTAAATGTCAGCAAGTCTGAGTAGATCTGTGGCTGTGAGGCATGAACTGAGGTGTGTGTGCGCGGGAGTGTGTGTGTGTGTGTGTGCGTGCGGGAGTGTGTGTGCGTCAGCCAGCGAGCCGGCTAGAGAACGAGCGGACTGCACAATAGGGTGGGTTCATGTGAGGTTCAGCTTCAGACATGAGCCACAGCGAACGCTGTCTGGACCTAGTTCCCAGCAGTAATGTTCTGCACCTCTCTCTTATGCTGCTTTCGCTCTCCCCCGCTCACACATTCTCTCTGTTATAACAGTCATATTTTAAATGCATTTCTCACTCTGTCATCTTCTAGGTATTTTCTCACATTTCTAGCTTGCCTCCTCTCTCTTTCCCTCCCCCCGTCCTGCAGCGCCTTCTTGTCATCCACATGAGCGATAGATGGGATGTAAATTATCGCTAAGAATATCCCAGAGGAGCACGAGGAAAAGAGGCTGCTGTATACTGGAGTTATACGTACCGTCTTATTGATTGTAGCCCTCCTCGTCTCCCCTCATAGACCTGAAATACTAATTCTGCCTTAGAGTTCTACAAATAAAACTCGCTAGCTGTCGACTATCTTAATATAATGCTCTGCGTTGTAAATTTTCACATATTTATGCTGCATTATTGTGGTTAAAGGGAGGGTATCTGTGGAATGCTTGTATTAGCTTGGCTTTTAAATCAGGTCTCTGCGTCTGGAAAGCAGCTTGTTTCCCCTGCAGTTACGCAGCATGTTTTGTCAACATGGCTTGCAGGAGTTTGTGCAGTGATACTTGCAAAATGCTGTTGATTCGCAGACTGTATCACAGTTTGTGTGCAATGCCTGAATTCATACTTTATTTTTAAATATTGGAATTCAGAATGATTTTGTTTTTGAATTTCCATATCTAATGATTTTGTTCAAACAGCCTTTTGGGAAAATGGGACGGCCCTACCCCGAACCCCGAACCCCAAGTCTTGGTGGGAATTCCTACTGTATTGCTTAATCTACCAAGGTTATAGGCCTAGATTTAAGGCTGACAGTACTCTCTGGTTCTTGTTTTTGATCCTTTGGCCTGTTGTCTGTGAGCAGAGCCTAGTGCAGATGAGCTGCGCAGACTGATGATGCTGCATGGGGGCCAGTTCCATGTCTACTACTCTCGCTCCAAGACCACCCACATCATTGCCAATAATTTGCCCAACAGCAAAATTCAGGAGCTTAAGGGGGAGAAGATTGTCCAGCCAGCGTGGATCACTGACAGGTTTGTTTGCTGGCAGTTGATTGGCATGCACGTTGAGTTCTTACACAATTTTAATTGGTTTAACGAGTGCATTTAACATTTATGCCATTTGTTTAAACAGCATCAAGGCTGGCCATCTCCTGTCCTACCTGCAGTACCAACTCTATGCTAAACAGAAAGGCCTAAGCTTCCCTAGTGTGAGTCTGCGCCAGGCCCATGACACAGCAGGGCCCAGCCACGGACTGCTGAAGCCAAGCATCCATCAAAACCTTCGACCGCCGCAGGGCAGCATACAGGGCCCTGCCCTCAACCACGAGCAGTCCTTCCACAGCCTCCAGAATAACTCCATCCCTAGTCCCAACCACAACCAACTACATCCATGCAACTTCCACCTGCAGTCCATCCAACACAGCCCCATAGCTGGCTTCATCACCCCCAAACCAAGCCACGTAATACCCAACCAACTGGGCTCTCAGCACAGGCACCCCGGTACAGGGCCCAGGCACTACAGCCCTTTACAAACCCATGCTCTCTCCAACCCGAGCCCTGCCACCCATCCACACGGCCTTGAGCACCCCTTACCGGGCTGCATCCGGCCTCCCCCGCCATATAGCCGCTCACCGTCTAGTCTTGTGCCATCTCGCCCCAGTCTCCAGCACCGCAAACATGGCCACACAAAACCTCAGACCAGTGTGTCCTCCAACCCCCTCCAGCCTAGCTACAGGGAAGTGGACCTTAAAATGTGAGTTTACTTTTTGTTGTTGTCGTTTGTTTCTAACTTAAAAATAGTTTTTGCATGCATTATCAGAGGTTTACACCAGCCACATTTGTTATGTCAATATCAAGACGCTAAGTATTCGATATTCTCTTTTGTCTGTCAGAAATGGATCATTGCAGACCTCAATGGACTTGATGAGCCACTTGAATGGAGTGCAAGAGTGGAGTAGTGAATATCCCTGTCCTCTCAGAGCCCTGCAGGGGTTGAAGGAAGCACCCCTGACCAACGGACACACTTATCCTGTTAATGGTGCCTTAAAGCCTGTGGACCTATCCCCTACTCCTGATCAACCCCCTGTGGACAAGGACCTGCACCAATGCAGACTTAAAAGCCCAGAGAATAAACCTACTAGTCCCCCTGTACACCACCAGACAAAACCAGACCCCTACGTTTTCCCACACAGCCCTCCAAGGCAGCCCAACCAATCCCCTGTCTCTGCTCACCGACCCAGCTCACATGCAGCCAATGAAAAGAGACCCAAGCCGCCTCCGCCCACCTATCAGGAGGCCATAGCAGCCACAGAGTTCCATCCACGCCCACCTAACCCCCAGCAGCCCTGTCAGTTAGACCCAATTCCTGACAAGGCTCATTCTTCCTTCGCATCTCACTCTCTTTCACATTCTCCTGTGCGACTGAACGGAAGTCACCACAATGCCTTCTCATCTGACCCCGCCTCACCAAAAGCAAACAACTTATCAGCCAATACCTGTCCACCCGATCCTCCTGTCAACAAGAGCTCATCATCCAGGCCTTCAGCACAGCTGCTGGCACAGACGGGTGGTATAATCTCTGAGTTCTACTCTCATTCGCGTTACCACCAAATCTCCACATGGAGAATTGGTTTCTCGGAGTATGTCAATGAACTGCATAGCAGACGACGAACTGCAGGGGGTACCACCTTTCCTGGGAAAGACCGACTTAAGAAGTGTGCGGCTCAGCGGCCTGCAGACGGCCAAGGTAGAAAAGGAATGCCGAGCTTGGTGTAGTGTGTGCAATTTTTATTGCAATGCAACAGGCCTGTTTTACTTGGATGTGTGGGCATGTATCTATGATCTATTGTTGTATTCATGTCTTTGTATTTTGCATTGTTTAATGCTGCTGTATTGTGGTATGTTTGTGTGGGGGGGTTAGGTACGTCAGCACCACTGAGTTTTAAGTCTTGTATTCTACATGTGGACATGGACTGTTTCTTTGTGTCTGTGGGGATCAGACATCGGCCAGAACTCAAAGGCAAGGACCACTTTATGTCTACGTACATTACACATCGTCATGGCTCTGTCACAACGGTCTCATGCATCCAGTCAAACACTGTTGTCCTAACAGAGTTCTCCTCTCTGGTCTTCCTGCAGGGAAGCCTGTAGCTGTGACCAGTAACCGTGGGCCTGGTCGAGTGGCCCTGAGACCTGGGGCCAACCCTCAGATGGAGCAGCAGTACTACCAGAGGAAACTCAGTCGTGCTCAGCCAGGTGAGGTTGTAGTACCTGGGCCATTCCCACTGATGGTGCTTACCTCTGATCTGTACTTATACCAGCCTGGGACCGTGTCCCATTTTATGTATGACTTCACGGTATTTCACTTTACTGAATGCACCCTTGTTCTGTGTGTCAGAGCGGAGGGAAGATGACCTAGAGCAAACTCCTTCACCAGATAGTCCTATCTCCCCTGCCAATGGAGTGGAGCAGGATACTACTGCGCTTTCCATGGCAGAGATTGCTTCTTGCAGCTATGAAGCCAGGTAACAGACACACACACACACACAAACGTCATACTGATTTGAAATGCACAAATATCTATCATGTGCTACTACTTATTGTTGATATCTGGTTGGCTGTGTCTCTCAGGCAGGCGGGCGTGAAGAATGGGATGTTCTTTGGCAAGGCAAAACAGTTGTGTCCCTCTCTGCAGTCTGTCCCATATGATTTCGAGGCCTACAAAGATGTAGCTCTCACCATGTATGAGGTCTTGGTCAGGTAAGAAGCAAAGCTTCTCTATCTAGCAATTAAACCGATCTTGTCACTCCAAGATTCAATACTTTATTGCCATATCAACATGATTGATTGGAATTTGGCTTGGTGAGCTCACTTAAAGGTACTATATATGATATTTTGAACATTAATATAGCAGAAAACAACTATTTGCTATGTAAAGATAAGATGGAGTAATGGCATCCTGAGCAGAGAATGAAGTCACACTCCCTTTGTGTGTGTTGTAATCCGAGCTTCTCTGGTCTTTGCTTTGGTAGCCGGTCCGGCCGCGCATTAGTGCAGTAATGTTAGTGCATTAGTGTTAGTCTGGCCGACATGCCCATTTGTTTTGGTCTGAGATGCTGGTTCTCTAGTCCGACATCTAGTGGCTGAATATTGTATATAGCTTGTTTAAACAAAAACAGAAAAAGACAAAAATAATAAAACCACTAATGCATAAAGCACATAATCCGTTAAACAAAGTATAAAATAAATAGGTAATATCCAACCCATAAAATAATCACAAAAGCATAAAACAAATGGATAAAATAAAATCCAACACATGAGACCACCATAGATAAAACACTAGCACCTGTAGGGAAATTAGCAGCAACATCAAACGACCCACTAGATAAAGTGCTTTAAAAACATCTGCCCTATTGCACAATTCTTTCAACCTCCCGTTTGACTTGTTCATGTTTTATCATTTCAGTTATACCCATGACATTGAGGCTTTGAGCTGTGATGAAGTGCTGATAGATGGCTCTGCCTTGCTATCAGAGTTGGCCATCAGCCCAGAGGAGCTAGCAAAAGCCATCAGAGCAGACATCAAGGAGAAAACGGGATGCTCTGCCTCAGCAGGCATTGGTGAGTGCATCACTTGAAGAAACTTCTATGATCATAAAATGGATCATGGCAGTGTTCATATGTTCTAAGTCTAATCTCATCTTTCACCTGTCCAGGGTCCAACATCCTGTTGGCTAGGCTGGCGACCCGAAAGGCCAAGCCAGATGGACAGTACTTTCTGAGGTCAGAGGAAGTGGATGATTTTATCAGAGAGTTGTCAGTGACCAGCTTACCAGGTAGATACAGCACCACCTGCTGGTTGTGCGTTTGCAACTCTACAGTCATTAATTTATCTAGTCAGTGTTAAGAGTAAATACAATAGTCCTCTTAATTGGTGCCATTTCTCTCTTCCAGGTGTAGGACCCGTTATGGGCAGAAAGCTGGCCGGTATGGGTGTAAGGACGTGTGGAGACCTTCAGCAGGTGTCTCTGTCTCAGCTGCAGAAGGCGTTTGGACCCCGCACTGGGCAGACGCTCTTCCGCTTCTGCAGGGGCCTGGATGACCGGCCCGTTCGCTATGAGAAGGAGAGGAAGTCTGTCTCAGCTGAGATTAACTACAACATCCGTTTCACCGGGGTTCGACCTATTCTCTAAATCCTTTCAGGCTTTTTCATTGTTCACTCTTCCCAGTCTTCTCTTTCTCTCTCGCATTGTCTCCACTGCCTCCTTTCTATCTCTCTCTAACCCTCTGGTCTTGCTACTCTTACCAGGCTGAAGAGGCGGAGTGTTTCCTGTCCAACCTGTCCATGGAGGTGCAGAGGCGTCTCCAGGAGGCAGGGCTGAGGGGTCGCAGGGTGACCCTAAAGATCATGGTTCGCAAGGCAGGAGCACCTGTGGAGCCAGCTAAATATGGCGGTCACGGGATATGTGATAACCTAGCTAGGTGAGAGAGAGAGAGAGAGAGAGAGACTATTTTACGACAGACTGCTTATTATGCCCTCTTGCCACTCTCTTTGTGTCTATGTCATGGTCACTAGACTCATCCATTCCTGTCTCCTGCTCTGTCAGGACTGTGACGCTGGCCCAGCCGACAGACAGCGGTCAGCTGATTGCCTCGGCAGTCATCAAGCTCTTCCATGCCATGAAGCTGCAGGTTCAGGACATGAGAGGGGTGGGCATCCAGGTGCAGCATCTCGAAGGAACTCACCCTGTCCCCGACAACCACACTGGTGGCCGGACACGCTCCATCAAAGACATGTTGCGAGGCCAGGGGTCCGCTGCCAGAGCCAACAGTACAGGTGTGTTGTGGATGTATGTTAGGCGGCAGTGTAGCCTTGGAGGTCAAGAGGCCGCTCTGTAACTAAAAGGTCTCGGATTCAATCCCAGCAACAGACATGTGTCTTTGAGCAAGACACCAAAGCTAAACCTACTCACTTACAGTAACTTGCTCTGGATAAGGGTCTGTGTCACTTACTGTGTATTTTAATATATATGTGACAGTCTCCTATCTATCTCCTGGATCCTAATTGAATCCAACACCAATCTTACAGCTGCTGACACCACCTCAAAGCAGGAGAAGACTTCTATCACAGCCCTACCGTCACACTCCTCTCCCCGTCCTCTGTCTCCTGCCGAGCCTGTCCCGGGGACAAGCAAAGAACAACCACCAGCTTCCATACGAACCCCAAATCACACACGAACACGTCTCAACTTCAGCATCGAAGTCCCCTCCCCTTCACAGGTAAGAACTTGATGTGTATTGCGTCTGATGAACAGTAACTGGAATTGTTTTTTAAATTTTTATTACATCTGATGTTTATTTATGATTGTCAGGTGGACCGTTCAGTATTGGAGGCCTTGCCTGCAGAGCTGAGAGAGCAAGTGGAGCAGTCGTGGACCCATCGAGAAGGGAGAGCCAGCGACGCCCTATGCCGTTCCCCCGGTCCAAAGCCCTCGTCTCCACCTCCTCAGCCATCCCCACCTCACTCTCGCCCCGCCTCCCCCCCGCCTCCCGTTTCTGGTCCCCCGTTGTCTGCTCGGCCTGTAGGCACCCTGGTTCTACAGATTCCAAACCAGCCAGGTCAGACGGGCTCAACGGGCATTGTACTGGAACTGCCTGACTTCTCACAGGTACTGCACAGCACACACAAACTTGACACTGTTTGCGTTTTTAATCAAAATGACATCTTGCAGGCTAGGTCAAGTGAGATGTGGTTAATTTGAATGCAGAGTAACGCACTGCACAACACTTATTTTAATTAATGTCTGGTCTAATTTCATAGCTTGAAAAACCTCTCTAGTCGCAGACAAATGTCAAGACAATGTTTATTTGGCTCCAAATTTAAAAAAGAAAAGAAAAAAAAAAGTTGTGGTTTTGAATTTCAACTTCACACTCTGAACCCTAGGTTTTTCTGAGTGAACTATTCATACCTAGACAAACCTTTGATTTTGCTGCTTGCAAACTTTACATTTTTTATTTTTTTTATTTTTATTTTTTACATCTTTTTAAAATGTTTTGGGTGATTGTTGGGTGTTAAGCTTCACTTAACCGCTTGTCTTTCTGGCTGTAGGTTGACCCAGACGTGTTCGCTGCTCTTCCCAGAGAGCTCCAGGAAGAGCTACGCTCTGCCTACAGCCGCAGACAAAATGTCCAACCCCAGGGGAAATTGTGTAAGTTCCAAGATCGGTGTGTTAAAGGCTTCATACAACTGAAAAGAAATAGTTTCAACTGTTATTGTTGAATATAATTCTTCTATTTATATGTTGCCAGCAGTGGAACAAAGGAATCCGCTATTGCAGCTGAAACAGTCGGGAGTTGGAGTTGGCCTTGGTCGGGTGAAGCGGCGCTTCAAGAGGAAGAATGCAGTCAGCCCTGCTAAGAAAGGACCCTCGCCTCTGAAGAGGCGTCTCGCTGGAAACAGTCCAGCCAAAGCCCTACCATCTCCCATAAAATCCAGGGAGGCAGTCGCTGGACTGAAGGTAAGGCCATCAGCACTTTCGTACCTACGATTCAATGGTCATTGTGCACGGTGACATTTTGTTTCGAGTCACTATTTGTGGCGGCGGGTAACTAAATGACCTTCTTCTGCTCACCTGTTTCTCCTTCCCAGACTGAAAATGGTCCCTCCACATCACCCTTGAAGCAGGACATCCAAGAGAATCTGTCTAAATTCATCCCCCGCCCTGCTCCTGCTCTGGCTGGAGCCTGTGACCTGCCAGATATCAGAACACTTCTCCGGGAATGGGTCACCACCATCTCAGGTACATAGTGAAGAGCAGCTCCACCGTAGACCATGCAATCGCATATGAGATGTATTTATAGTTTGGAAAAATGAAACATCTCGCTTCCTCTCAGAACCCATGGAGGAGGACATTCTACAAGTGGTGAAGTACTGTACTGATCTGATAGAGGACAAGGACCTAGAGAAGCTGGACTTGGTCATTAAGTACATGAAACGGTAGGTATAGTCTACCAAGCTCTGTCTCTCTTATTCCTTCCTCCGAAGTGGTTGTGTGAAGAAAGTATCTTATGCCAAAAAGGTCTTTATACACAAGTTTGTCACTTTCTTTTGTCCCTTCTCAGTCCCTTAAGATGCTCATTAATCTTGCATATCATTGCAGGCTCATGCAGCAGTCGGTGGAGTCGGTATGGAGCATGGCTTTCGACTTCATCCTAGACAACGTGCAGGTGGTCGTGCAGCAAGCTTATGGTAGCACCCTGAAGATAGCATAACAGAGGAGGGATCCCATACTCGCTGTCTTTGTCCATTACATCGCCCCTTTTTTGTTCTGCTTCTTTTACTAGTTCACCTTTTTGTGACATCTTAATGACATTTCTGGGCTTATCAGTGGACAGACTACTGTGGTATATAGATATCGCAGCCAAATCTTCTCAACTGTGACATCATTGTCAGAAGGCTCACAGCTGCTTCCTGAGACCGAGACAGGAACAACAAAAGTACTAATTAATCTAAAGACAAGTATGCTGTATGAGACTGTTATGTAAGATGGAGGAAGGACAGTATTTCATGACTATTAACATCCTGCACTGTATTCTCTCTTCACAAGACAAGTAACACAGACTGGGAAGGGCTGGAACCTTCCTCCTATACACGCCCTACTTGTCAAAATAAACACATGCAAACACACACCGAACTCATCAGCGAAAAGCAACATTGCAAAAATGCAATCATTCTAGTCCAGTTATTACAGAAATGATGCACAGACTATATCAGACATTCGCAAAATAGGACATACATGCAGCGTTTTCTAATCCAATTCTAATTAGCACTGCCTGAGTTGTCAGCCACCCTCTAAGGGGGTTGATTTTCCTTTTAGATAGTTGGGTTCCCCCATACAAGCCCCGGGTTTCAATGATCTGTTGCAAAGGCAGGTCATGAAGTGCATTTGATTTCATTGAAATGGTTAAATTACTCTAGGTTGAAAATAATGACAATGATTTAAACATTCTTTTCTTTTCTTTTTTTAAACACAGAACCACTGCATGATTTCAAAACTGTCCCACCTTGGGGGGGGGGGGGGGGT
>OMKK01050472.1:2384-15586 GCA_900302305.1 Polymixia japonica
ATTGGACGGATTGAGAGAGGTGGTGATGGGGGCGGCGGGGGGGCGACTCAAAGATAACCAAAGACCAAAGGCTAAGTCCAGGGGATCCTCTTTTCTTTAGTTTATGACATCTGTTTCCTCCGTCACTGGGATGTCTCACTGTTGACTTTGTGTTTCAGAATTACGCACCAGATGCCTCAACATCGTGCAATAAATCTCATCAACCGTGTCTCTCCCACAGATATGACCAAACTGACCTGATAAGGGAGTGGCCATAGTTACACATATAGCCGATATGTAGAGGTCAGCAACTTTTGTTTAAATCGTTGTGATATTTGCTAATGGTGGCATTTTCCAGATGCAAATGCCAGTTAGACCCACAATGAAGAGACACCTTGAAATGACAAAACATTGTTTAATTGATATAAAAGTTAAAGAGGTGGCATTTTGGCAGTGAAGACCATCTGACAGTACCTGTGATCTTAAACAATTATTAACTCTTTCTGAAAGGAATAAAATAAAATAAAAAACAGACAGCCAAAGGTCTAATCTGTGATATCTGATATCATCTGTGATAGGTGACATCATCTGTGATGTCATTGTGAGTCAAAATCCGGTCCAGTCTAACTTTGATAAACTCAAGACTCTTTGTTTGAGATTCTCCATTGAAATTAGCTTTATTTGGTTGTAGTGCTAGCAATTATGAATTATGAATCAGAAAATATATATCCTCACAAAATCATCCTAGGCACTATAACTGTTCACACAGTCTCCCATTAAATTTTATCAGAGAAAATAGTGGTTTTGTCTCTTGATTGTGTCCTTGAGGGGCTAGGAATTCTTGTTTCTTGTTTTCAAACATTTGTTTTGGACCTGAGAAGTATTTTTTGAATAAATTGCTAAGGGGGACTTTCCCTATAAAAGTTGATTAAAATTTGGTATTCTCCCGTTCCCTGGCCTGTGATGTTTTACTAATGTACATTTCTATACACAATGAATTATGAAAAATGGACAGTGGTCAGGTCAGCTGTTTTCCAGGTTTACATCTGGACACCTGTAGCGTGTGAGATTTTTGATTGACAGGGAAGAGGAGGTAAATGTCACTATTGTTTTAATAACAGAAGAAGAAGCGAACCACATGGCACCCAGAACCATATATTATGGTTTTTCATTGATTTGATATCATATAACTTTATAACTTTACAACTTTACAACTTTATAACTTCAAATGATCCTAAAGTTATACTACTCAAGACTCAGCTTGATACCAATTTGAACATATACAGTGTGATTTGGAGAGGTATAATATGAAGCAGAAATATAATAACTTTGATTTGTCTGGGAAACTGACACTTTGTCAGTTTGTTACAGAAAATTTAACAGCAACACGATTCGACACCGTTTGTTCATTGTTCGACACCAAAGATTAGTGAAGTCTAACACCTAAACCCCAGACTGTAAAATCTGTGTGGGTGAAGTTAAATGAGCGACGCTGTCCCCTCGATCTACAGTCGAACTACAGTCCAAGTGCCCTCGAGCAAGGCTCGTCGGAATTAGAATGACTTTTTCGTGTACAAGGATGTATCTCTGTACACAGATTGCGCATCTCTCCTACCAGACTGCATAGAATATTCCAAGAAACTTCACCCCTCTGTGGGAAATGTTTAAAAGATGAAGGAACGTTGTCTCGTCAATTCTTACTATGTCATAAGATACATTTTGGGGTCTATTGTTTACGTCATCAGGCCCCCTTACTGCGCTGTTCGGGTCTGTTGAATTGTAGCTGTTTCCTGCTACAATCCTGGAAATCTGAAAAAGCTCCTACATTTCAAAATGTGGCTGAGGAAGTTAGTTAGGGATTGTCTTTGATGGAAAAATACTGAGTTGAACTGTTCCACAACCTTGTTTCATTACTGCATTTCTTGGTTAAATAAGTGTCTCTAAGCGTTGAAGCACGTAAACTGTTTAAAGGTCATCCTCACCCG
Source organism: Polymixia japonica (assembly GCA_900302305.1). NCBI lineage: Eukaryota > Metazoa > Chordata > Actinopteri > Polymixiiformes > Polymixiidae > Polymixia > Polymixia japonica. The sequence continues at coordinate 4,349 of OMKK01050472.1, forward strand.
AAGATAATGCCCGAGGACAACCTTACATCTGGAGGAGATTTGGTGCGCTACGTCAAAACTAGAGAAGAAACCTCGTTTAAAACGCGGCAGCCTTTTATTAACCTTAACAATTCAAGCTAATTTAACAGCGGATGTCAGCGGACCACTGTCTATGTGATGTTCTGTATGTCATGTCAGTAAATCTGCGGCGCTACTTCTGCAATGTGCCTTTTGTAAACACCGACAAATCTTGTAAAATTATGTTTGTTATTGTATTGTTTTTTTTTTTTTTAAAACAATAAAAAATAAATAATAGTTAAAAAAGTTATCTCTCATTTTTTTTGCAGAGGTATAGCCGAGTTAAATATTGTAAATAATGTCCCAATGTGTTGTATTGTTTCCTTGCTAGGTTGTATTTTCTCTTTTTATTTAGTTAGCCGCTTTGTCTTTTATCTATTTGCTTACTCTTTTTTCATTTTTTTTCATGGCCGATTCTCTGCTGCTGTGAACCTGCTGTTATTTCCCTCAGGGAATATATAAAGTACTATCATCCCATCTCATTGTCTCATCTCATCTCTTACAGTGCAAGGCACAGTGCAAGATTTACAACAGACAGAACACTATACGACTCTCTCTATATATCAGTCTGTCTTTCACTGGCTACAAATATTTGTACAACATTAAATCACAATGTGCCTTCAGGAATCGTGAGTATGGTTGCAGCTGAAGAGGAGGGTGCGATGAACGATTAGTGCAATGGACCTGTGTATCGTGAGGTACTTCTACTAAACAGGATGACATGCGTGAAAAAAATATTAGCAGTATAAAATATGGACAGAATTCCTGAAGCAGAAATGTGGTTAAAGTGGCGATCTCGACGATCTCCCCTTTCGTTGTCTTTGGCGGCACCTGTGGCGAAAAGCGGTAATTGCAGGTGTGTAATTGGACCTGACTTCAAAGGGAAAATGCTCATTTGAATGCGTGGCGGGAAATTCGCCACAGACACCTGGTTCATAATACTCATAATACTGCAAATGCAAGGGCTTTCATCAGTGGGCCCTAGGTTCAATCACCATTGTGTTACCTCATTTGGCAATAGATAGTGACTTAACAGACATTTATTTAAATGAAAATCTTCAGAGATGTTGTTGTTTTCAAAGCACTTCTGCGCGTCTGGACCTATTTCTAGAACTTGATCCTGGGTGCACGAAATCACTACGCCCACCGACAAGGCAAGAAATAGGTCCAGACGCTAAGTGCCTCGAAAACAACGTCTCGTTTTTACACTTTTATTTCTACACGTGTTAAATATACAAGACGCCACATGTAATTAAGATAGCAGTGGAGTTGTTGGAAGGTGCATTTCTTCAATTTTGATGGAGCAGGGCTCGTTTACCCACCAGCATCCAGTCTTTATGCTAAGCTAGGTTAGCATGTACCCCGAACTATCTTTGTACTGGACACACAGAGATGAAATTGACTGACTCTGGGTAAGACAGCAAATAAGTGTATTTCCCAAAATGTTGGTGTGTTCTTTTAACATAAAATAATAAAAATTTCACACATAGCACCTTTAATATTAAATAGTAACAGTAATGGGTTTAGGGACTGTTCTATAGAGACGTCTGGGGGGCAGCACACTCCACTACTGTGGAGACTTTGTGTGAACTGGGCAGGACAAGGGTGTGAATGAATGTAACTATTGCATGTGACCGGGGGTTACTGAAAAACAGCATAAGTTCTTAGCAAATCTATGTATCTGTCTATTAAAACCAAATAAATCGATAACCTGCATACCACCTTTGCATTTGCAGGAATGAACAGAGAACAAACTCGACGTATTGCTTAAGATTCTTTTTTATTCAAAGCATTAATAAAAAAGAGGGAAAAACAGATGAAGGCATATCTGCTTTAAATATGTATAGAAAGCTTGGTAAGACTGAAATGTAACCAATGAAAATAAATTGTATAAAATTGATGAGACTCATCAGAGAAATAAGTGCTTAACACAGGATGTGAAGTAACAGTAAAGTAGAAACAACATCTTATTATGGTTTAACCGTTTCTTTGGGGCTTTTTTTTTGTCTCATATTGACTTCAAAGATCGCCATTTGACACAGAACATCTGTCTTCAAGAGAACAGATCTTACCATTACATGAAAGAAAACCAGAAATACGTGTGTATATATAAAACATGAATCTCCAGAATGGCGGCAATGGAGGCATTCTTGTTTTCTTCTTGGTTCACTGAGTTTGTTCAACAGCCGGTGCAGGCAGCAAAGGCACAGATCTCACAGACGTCCAGGGGAACCATCGCTAGCGGACGGACGGGAAAGAGACCAGAATTAGAGATATTCCACAAATCCTAGATCACTCAACTCAGACGTGTTGATGAATCGTCCAAACGTCAACATTCCATTTAAAAAAAAACCCTGCGTGTGACCTAAAACCTTGAATATACATAAGTTGGGCCCTTCTCATACGGAAGAACTTTCACAATGCTGTTTGTATTCCATATTTTATAGGGCTCACCTAGTCTGGAGAGAGACACGGTTGCTCCTCTCTGCTCACAGAGCGGTAGGAACTCCTGTGGAAGGCCGGGGTCGGCACAGACGGAGACGGCGCCGGTCCTGAGACGAGGGTTTTGTTTGTCGGTTCTGCTGCTGTCTGTCAGTTCTTGGAGCTTCCTCACGGCCTCCAGGGAGAAGGAAAATTCACCCTCCTGGAAAAAAAATACAGAGAGGCGTTAAGAGCAACATAATCACAGAGAAACCCAGGAACGTCACGGTTGTATCGGCGGTATTCAGTTCAGAAAATCACATCATTAATATGGTCTATAGCCTGTGTGCGTACACAATGCAATTTTGCAGTTGATTTAGTCACGCCTGTACAATGTTATCTGCTTGCAACTACCCAGTCTCTCCATGGGGACTAAGTTTCCCCTAGTCTAATCTAGCTGCTCTAGATGCAATTTCAACTAAGAATATTTATGGAACTCAATGTTGTTGTTTTGTGCATGCAGAGAATCGTCATTATCAAGAGAGTCTAATTTCACTGCGACAGCATTAGCTGAACCAAAATGTTAAGAGACGCACGTACCTGGACCTGCACAGCCTCAGAGACAAAGCTGAGAGCCAGGACTAGCAGAGCGACGGTGGTCAGTGCGGTCTTCATGTTGACTGTTGAGGGTAGCTTTGCCTGTTGCTGCTGTTCTGCGTTTTTCAGGAGGTGCTCAGCTCGGTGTCTGGATTCCCTCCCAGCCCTCCTTTTTAAACGGTTCTACCTGCCAGACCGACGGTCACGTGATCACTGTGCCACAAATGGGAGCACAAGTTTTTCTCACGGGTTAATGAGTAGCGATGGGCTTTTATTATGGTGTAAAGAGGACTCCATAAATCCTACTCTGACTTCATCGCTAGTCTAGAGTTTTTTATGGTTCCCTACCTGTCTGTCTCTCTCAGTCAGCCACACCTCTAGCAGCGAGACGGGTTAAACAATAACCTTTTGGGTTAGTCGCACAAACTGCCCTCATGATGATGAAGTGTATTGTTAGCAAATGCTATAACCTACAATTATGCAAATGAATGTTCTTTGGTTTCCACATGGAAATATCACGCCAGACCGGGGTCAGATAAATTGAATTCTGGATTTTTTTCATGTGATGGTCGTAATTGAGTGATTCAAACCACGTCGGATGTCTGCCCAGTTCTTGTTAGTCTGGTGCGTTGTTACAGGAAGATTAAAAGCTATTCGGAATATTTAAATATTCTTCAACATTTCAAATGACTGACTGCTTAAAATAAATGACTCCAGAATGAGAAACGACTTTAATGACAACCCATTACAGCACACTCTAATATAGGGGTATGCAGTTGCGCTAGTAGACTAATATTGGTAAGTGGATAAATTGCTTGCTGCGAGGATCAAACTGGTGACCTTCCAGTAATGGCGCAATCTCTGCAATCACTCAGCCACCCCAACCCGTGAAGAACGGCAGGGTTCTGCTGCAAAAAATAAATAAATACATTCACACGTTAATGCCCAGGGAGTAATCGTGCGAGTGTGATACATTCGTCAGGTTATAAATAAGGTCATGAACCCCCAACGTTTTTAAGCACATCAAACATCTACCGAGCGGACTGCGGTGGCACGTCGCGTCGCCAAAACGTTACAGCTGCATTCAAGGCGATTGCGGGCGATTCGCGTTCGATTACCTCAAATGAAAAAATGTTAACCGAAACATAGAGATTCCCGTGGAATTGTCACGAATGACCGTTCGTTACGATTGTCTTAATTCGTGGAAGCGGAGATGCGTGTGAGGCGGTTCCCTTCATAAATATTTATCGATTCATTACGGTCGTACTGTTTATATTGTGGTGTCCTTGCTTCAAATCGCTCATGTCTGTGTGGTCGTCTGTGCTGACCTTTGCATCAGAGAGAGAACAGGCTTCAACCGAGCTTGGTTGGTTTGAAATCAGGCCGATTTACTGCCATGAAAGCAGGCGGGGGTTTTCACAGAAATGTGTTGGTTTGAAATGTACTGTGTACGTACGGCACAGAAAAAAAACCCCAAACAATATTTAACAATAGTTAACAAATGTCAATAACTGAAGTTTGTTCAAATATTCACAATTTAGTGACAGTGTCAGATTACGCAATCATATTTTTTGAAATGATTTTTTAAAATAATTATCTATTTTTCTATACATTAATAAAGTTTGAATAAAGGGCCGATTGCACACAATAACCTCATCCTCATCCTTGTCTTCAGCTCACCAAACATAAGAAACAACAACATAAAGACAGACAAGCACTTAGTAAAACAAACACATAGACAAGGTCACGTTACACATTAAAAACAGTTCATGTCAATGTCTGTGGCTTAAATCTCAACAGTCACTTTGTAGAGTTAAGAATAGCACTTGGAATGAACTTCTTAAATACATTTTTAGTTGCCAGGGGGACTCTATAGCTTCTCCTGGAGCCAAACGGCTCAAACTGGCTCAAGAGAGGATGGGAACTATCTAGACAGAAAGCCATGGGAAAGGGCAACGCTTAAGACAGGCAAGACTAATGAAAGCCATAGAGGAAAGTCAGGTAAATCATCAGCCTGACTGGACTAGTGAGGACAGAATATCTAAGAATATTCAAGTGTCTGCTGATCTGAGACGTTTACATGTTTGACATTTTGCTGACACTGTCATCCAGAGAGTGAGGAACATTCTCCCAAAATCTACCTGGAGCATGTAGGGGTTAAGTATCTTGCTAAAGGACACTTCGACAGGTACGACCACGCGGGGGATCGAACCCGGGACCTTCTGGTTGGGGAATGACCTTTCGACCCCCTAGACCACCCTGCTGTCACCTCCCATATTAAATCGGCTGACACATGGGATTTTTTTCTTGAAAGCCAAGGCTTTTCCAAATCAAATATGAAATCCAACACAAATTAGAGGGTTCAAACTCTCTTTTCCTTCATGATAAAGCCATGTTCTTCTTTAATATGAAGCGGAAACAATCTCTATGACTCACTCAACCTGTATGACACAACGTCTGTGGTGCGATTGCCGCTATCTATTTCAGATACCCTACATTCATTCATAGAGGAAGTGACTCAAACAGCGAAAGTGTATTAAGAAATTAAACCTCTGTCCCCGAGAAGGCCATATTATCACACCAAACTTCCTTTCCACTATTCTAGAGGTTTATTACTGTTTATTACTACAAACACACAGGCCATAGATGGCTGTAAATACTTGTAGATATTGATAACTGAAATTTCTTTTCTTTCAAGATGGTACAGTCATTAAAGGCACCTGATAGGTTAGTTGTCGATAATTAATAGCAATATAAACACATTGTTAAGGCATTAGTGGTGAACAAATACTCTTATAAAAGGTAAAAGTAATCATTTCTATCCAGAATGTAAACTATTTGGATAATCTGAGCACATCTATGCTTCCAAAATGTGACCCTCTCTTGTATTTATTGACATCTATGATTAATTAATCACAGTTTCAGTAATATCCATGTGCCTTTAAAATAGATTTAGATTTAGATTTAGACTTTATTGTCCCAGAGAGGGGGACTTGTTTTCAGAGACAATTCAACACAGAAACACACAGATATAAACACAGCAGCATACAGACAAAGAAAAGTCTCCATAAATACATTCATACATCCCAGCACAGAACATTGTCAGCGCGGCGGTTTGTTCAACGCTGCAGTGGCAGAGGGGACAAAACACCTGCTGAAGCGAGCTCTCCTCCATTTGAAGGTCCTGAATCTCCATCCGGATGGCAGGAATGTGAAGTGATGATTGAAGGGGGGAGATCAGTGCCATTTGCTATTGTGAGTGCTCTCCATGTGATGTCATCAGTGAAATATCACTGGTTTCCAAAGGACAGTAAAGTGTTCTGAAGTGTTTTGTTCAATTTTTATTTTTAATTGCTCTGTGAAGCACTAAGTAATTTACATTAATTTATAATTTAAAGTGCTATTTGAATTAAATTGGCTATGAATTACTTTTATAGTTTTTAAATACATTTTGAATAAACTCAACTCTTGTATCTCAAGTTTAGACATTTTTCCCACCCAGGTACTGAATTTGATTGGCAAAACCTATTGTAAATAGTCTTCTCTGCAATACATCATTCCCATGCAGATATGAACTTTAAAGCTGAAGGTTTGACGTACAGACGCAGTATCATTTAATGTCAGCCATACAAAAGTGAGGTGCATGAAGTTTACCAGATGTCATGATTTTTACGTATGCAACCTTTCCTTATCTGAGCCTATTGGCCTGTTAAACTGACTCGTCTCAGGCTGTAAAGTGGGCAAATCATCCCTGTCAAACAGGCTTATGTCATACGACGGCCAATAAAATGAACTTTGTAAGCAGTTGGTATTTTTGCTGATGGTGCTTTTGACATTGTTGTGTCTCAACACAAAGAGAAGGGTTTACATAAATAATGACCACAGTTACCTACCTTACGTCGGAGAACCGTAAATCTAACTGCCACAATTCTCATAGGCCTAATATGGATCAGCCCACTGCATATTGTTCCTTCACTTCTCTGCTCAAGAAATTATAAAAAAAACAACCTTAAGTTAACAGGTTTTATCTGGTTTCTAGGTCTGGTCTTTAGGTCTGCAATTATTCTATATTCACGAGACCGTGAACCTGGCAACAGCATGAAGATATGGTTGGGTTGTGGCGAATCTCACTGGAAACACTAAGTCTCACACAGTACTTGACAAATGAGGTACAGAGGCTTTACTACAAAGCCATAAATTGAGATAGAGGTTTTATATCTGGCTCATGTCCAGTTCATACACACTTAACTTCTAGGAATTAATCAGCGGAGTTAGATTTATGTTAGGATGGTTTAAACAATCAATCAGATGGACGTCACGCAAGTTGTTGTGATATTGTGCTTCCACTGTTCCCAGTGACGTCAGACGACAGACGCCGCCTTCGATCACAGCAAGCTGAGGTGAGGGAACGCTTTGTCCGTCTTCTCTTCAGTTGATGTTCATCTAACCTTATAGGACTTCATTTTATTGCCAATAGGACGATAGGAAAGAAGAAATTGCACACACAAATTATTTTGTTCCCTTAGACAGTAAATCACAGACACTTAGATCGATATTGACAATATTGATATTATGAGATTCATCGAAATATACAATTTATAACTGTATGTAGCCTGCATATGCTAAGAAGGAAGGAAGATATATAAGTTATTTTGTTTCTTCAGAAACTGTAATGGAGTACTGATATTATTTTGTGACCAGGTTATGGTGATTCGGTTTCATATATTCTAGGACTCCCTGGTCGTCTAAGTAATTAATTCAATTCAATAGATAGTATCTTCTTCTGGCCATAGATGGTATCTTCTTCTGGCCATAGATGGTATCTTCTTCTGGCCATAGATAGTATCTTCTTCTGGCCATAGATGGTATCTTCCTCTGGCCATAGATGGTATCTTCTTCTGGCCATAGATGGTATCTTCCTCTGGCCATAGATAGTATCTTACTCTGGCCATAGATGGTATCTTCTTCTGGCCATAGATGGTATCTTCCTCTGGCCATAGATAGTATCTTCTTCTGGCCATAGATAGTATCTTCTTCTGGCCATAGATGGTATCTTATCTCCTGTTAAAGAAATTTGAAATCTTTTGTAACAGTATCTGCCTAGTACCGAATAATCAAGGCAGTCTTTATCTAGATTAGTGAAGTAACTTATTATCCAACTAAATTGTTTGGACTTTTCCAACCCAAAGGCAATTGCACGTCCTGGGTGAATTGCGATACCGACTGTGTTTGTGTTTGCTTGTATATTTGTGTACACAAGGATGACCTATATGTTCATGCGTGGTTTTGGGTTGATAAGAGATAATATGATTATAATATGAAAATGATTCTCTGATATACTAGATTTGTCACCAGAAGTTTACTACAAAATTGTTTTTTTTAGTTTTCCAGACAAGAAATAAAACAACATGTTAGATGACTCTATGCAAATGACTCTGAATAATAAAGAAAATTAAAAATACAGGTAGACGTGCGCGCACAGACACAGACAAACATTTAAACGAGATTGAGCTCACGGTTTTCTTCCCTTATTTTGTTTGAAACTGCCATAATTCATTCTCAGTCTGTTCCGTTTATCTTGAATCATAAAAATTGAGGTGATGTGTCAAACTGAGGACATTAAAAGTCCTTTTAGACGCAAACGGAGATCCCCCCCCGTCTAAAAAGCCCATAAAGCTGCAAGCAATGCTGTGATTATTGTTATGAATAGCTGTAACAAAGGATTTAGGATATCTTGGAGAACTCAACGTGATCCTGTAAAAAAATATGAATGGTATCTTTGATTGGTATGTTAGGTGGTCATAATGATATCAACCACTGCGTTGTCCCAGTTACCTGCTCTAGACAATCAAACAACAGTAACAAAGACGATAGTTTACTTGAGATTGCCCTATAAAAACCGAAATGACGCTTAAACTGTCTTAGCCTTGAAGCCGAGGACAAGGGAAAGTGGGCCGAGTAGCACTTTGCCTCCAGCTCATACGAACAGTCAACAATGGTGCTTGATGAACGAAACGTTTTTAATGCCGTATAAAAATATTCTATACGCAGCACACGTTAAAGTTAACCCGTCGGGCTTGATCGTAAACTGTTTCTGTAAAGTATCACCATAGTTCAGATAGAAAAGCTTTTTTGGGTTGTTTGTGGAGTATGTTTCAGACTTCAAGGACACTTGCGAAATGAATCAATTATCTTACTGGACGGAGAAGACAGGTGTTCACATTATAAAGACGAAGAAGAGGATTCTAGAGGGACCCCTTGGGCCTGTAAATGGTACACTGCAAGATGAATAGCACCTGCTGTCTATTTTGGTGTAAATTACCTTCACACTGTGTGCTTTTAATGTAAGGGTAACAGCTTTCACATAGCTGGATTGTCAGCGTAAATTTTGATGCTCGGAGTATCACTTGAATGTCAGGACATCAGCACTACACGAGAAGGAGTATGGGCAGTCCCCTAAATCATCCATCAACACAATTCTCTATTCTTTTGAAGGTGTACTTGACCCCACTTTAACAAATGGATGTGTCTAACTTAATCATAGACAATAGATGACACAGAACAATCCATCTCCTAACCTTATCTCCACTGTGGATGGAATACAGAACTGAATCTAAGCACAATCTGAATTGACCGCGGTTTTAAAGGGTATATATTATTTTAACGGGAAAAAAAAAGATACAATAAGCTTGTGCACGGAATGTAATGAACGTTTGCTCTTTCTATGAAAGACAGCTGAATCCAGGTGAGCTGAGATCGTTTATTGATTTCACCTATTAAATCACTCCTTCACTCCTGAAAGAAGAGAAGAAGAAGGAATTCTGAGCCGTGACACAATTAAAGGATAATTCCGTCCACTTCTTGACCTGGAACCTGTTCCCCTATCTTTTCCTATCCCCTATCATACTGATTGGCTGTGATCAAAACGTCATCAATTGCTTCGTTGTAGCAGTATTTACAGACTGAGTCGGCTGGGATCACTAGTCTCCAGTCCTTCGGGGCAATTGTCCTACTTACTGTCCCAAAATCACCCGAAACGTGTCCTTTTCAAACGGATGAGGCTCATCCTGCTGTGATACATGTCTGTAAATAGATGTTATTAAAAAAATATGCCTGTTTGGTACAGTTTTGATGCTAGTTTGTCCACTGCATCATCACTTCCTTGTTTTTCGTCGCTGGCTGCTGGTAGCCGTGCACCGGGAGAAGATAGCATCAGAACTGTACCAAACATGCAACAACATCTTGTTTTCTATGTAAAGCCTGTTTTATTGAGCCTGCATCTGCTTTACTGCGGGATCTAATCTAAAAGCAATAGGAACGATGCAATACTCAGAGCGGCGCAAAAAGCACACTGATATTTTGAAGGGACAGGACTATGAGAAACAAATCATTAAAAACAGCGGGCAATGTTATGGCCTTCCAAGCTAGGTATAGATTATTTACTGTCTGGATGCTTTGAGCACTTCTTTGGTGTGTGTGCTTTGAAAAGACAATCAAAAGGAGTTATGTATTCAATACACTGCTTTTGGAATGAAAGAAACCCCATTTTGATGTATTTTAGGAACATCATACAAGTGTTGAATACTAATTTGAAACAAATCTTTCCAATTATCATTTGAAGAAGTTATAGTCATGGAGTCTTGGAGGAGTGAAACTTAGACAGCCAAGAAGGCGACTGGTCAATGTCTGAATAAAGTCTTCCTCCTTTACTTCTTCTTCCACTTCTTCTTCTTCTTCTTCTTCCGTTTAATAAACCACCTACCTTACCTTGTCTACCAAAAATATAATTCATTACTGGAAATAATACTTGAGAGCTTAACATGGTTAACAAGCATTATGGTAACATTTCCACCAAAATGTAGGCCACTTCCGAGACACACAGACATAAGCTACACACACACACACACACACACACACACACACACATTGGAAGGTTCTACTCTTGTGGGGATGAACTCTTTCAAACTTGATTAGTAAAAAGGAAAAGCAAAAGCATATTCATTACGTTCAGTTGTAAAGGCGGGGTAGAGCACAATTATACAGGGAGTTGAGTTGCTGGTTACTAGGTCACAACGAGTTGCCCGAATTTCCTCCTGTCTGAATGAATAATTCAAAAAAAGCAACCTTGTCTCTGAGATCCAACACTGAATAACACGCTGACCT
>OMKK01050560.1:8413-26879 GCA_900302305.1 Polymixia japonica
TTTGTCCTAAGCACATTGCACAGGGTTTCCTGCAAGAAATTGGTTAGCGGAGGGGTAAGTGTCAGAACCTGTGTACTGACGGTGCACAGTATAGGCTAGCACGGTATAGACTAGCACGGTATAGGCTAGCACGGTATAGGCTAGCACGGTATCACTAGCACGGTATCGACTAGCGCGGTATCGACTAGCACGATATAGACCAACATGGTATAGACTAGCGCGGTATAGACCAACATGGTATAGACTAGCGCGGTATTGACTAGCACAGTATAGACCAACATGGTATAGACTAGCGCGGTATAGACCAACATGGTATAGACTAGCCTACAGCAGATCTGGGGTTGGGAAGCATGACTATGCCAATTTGATAAATAACGCACATTTATTAAAGATTTTAAACATGCAATCTACTCAATTACTTTCCACCTCTGGCAGTTTCACTTCTCATTACACAGAGATCCTGCAATGCTTATTATACCAATTAAAATGATTGGGCTTAATAATTTTTATTTCACACTATTTCATTTCATAGAAGTGTATTACATATTTTGTTATGTTAGAGGAGGGGGTCAACAGAGCTGAGGGAGGCCCCCCTCCACAACACACAGCTGGGGGAAACCCCGACTACATCACCATGAGCACCTCCAGGTCGGACTTAGACTTAATCCTCTTCGTCCCGGATGGGACATAAGGCTTCGACGATCTGGTCGGAACTGAACCCCTAACCTCGGCAGTGCAGTGCTATGCTCCATCCACCGAGCTGTCTTTAAGTGTTGGTGACATGCTTTATTCATTTAGCTGTCAAGGAAAGCAGCAGAATGTCCAGACAATATTTCCCAAACCTTTATTAATCCAAGAAGCTGTTTTCCAGCAAAGCCCTGCTTTCCATTTATAAACATGAACACCTGGAACCTGCCTGGTATAAGTCCAGTCCTCTACTGTTCACTTCACTGAGCCCCTGCACCAGATTAGCTGAGGGTTTAAATACCTTGTTCAGGGGCACCTTGGCAGTAGATTTTGACTAGTTTCAACAGAGCAGCGGAGCCTCACCTGTAAGTGAGTGATGTCCTTGTCTATGTTCAGTGGAGAGGTGACACAGTTGTCTGGGATGTATTTGAAGTTGGCTGGGCAGGGCTCGCTGTCTATACCGTTTACACAGGTGATAGGAACCGCCTCGTACCCCCGCGAAATGTCCCTAGGGAGGATAGAACACATTTTATTTTACTTTGAATATTTTGGGGGCAAAAGCAGTACTAGAAATAACCGCCTCGCGGTCGTATCCCTCCGCCAACCAGTCAAGTTGCAGTACATCGCTGTCTGTTATATGTCTGTCATAAAGTATATGTAGTGAAGACCTTGAAGGAATGTAATGAAAGCTGGATTTTATTTGGCAAATTGGAAGTTATCAGTATATTGACATGATTTCAGGGAATAATTTCCAGTGAGAAACATGCTGTGTTCACATAGAGACTATTTTTACAGAGGAGTACAGAGGACATGATGCCACGACAACGACAATCACCTGAAGCTCAGTATCAGAAAACCCAATGAGCTTGTGGTGGACTAGCAGAGGAACAGCCTGTCCTGGCTGTCATCCAGGGAGAGGAAGTGAAGAGGGTGGATTTATACAAGTATCTTGGGGTCCAAATCAATAAAAAAAAACAATAAACTGGACTCACAACACTGAAGCCCTCTTCAGGAAAGGACAGAGCAGTACTGAAAACAGCCCAAGCCAAGCCAAGGAGTTGAAAGATGGCCCTAAAATAATCAATGTACATGACTTTTCATTTGTAAAAACACAAATCTTATGAATGGGACCTTTGACCACTAAATTCTAATCACTTCATCCTTGAGTCCAAGTGGACGTTTGTGCCAAATTTGAAGAAATTCCCTGTTTTGGACAATCTAATTCAAAAATATATATAGATATATGAAAAGTTGTGGCTGGTCGGAAATTTACAAGAGCGAAACTCTGATGTCCGAGTTGAAGTGAATGCAGCAAGAGATGATGCTCCTCTAGACTGGGAGGTCGTACGTGTACCGTGATAGAGTCAAGGAAGGGAAACCAGGGTACCAAAACAAAAAGAAAGAAAGAAAGAAAAGAAAGAAAGAAAGAGAAAGAAAGCAAACTGAGGGAAAACAACTGCTAACTAATTTCTTTCAAAAGAAAGGTGAGCACAACTAACACAGTTTAATAATGGTTTAAGATAATATCAGCAGTTGTTTAGATTGAAGGCATCTAGCTTGGAGCATATTTACATTGTATAACATAAATTAATCATTAATTACGCCCTGAAGAAGACCGAGTTGAAACGCGTAGGCGCTAAGCCCATTTATTAAAGGCTTTTTAAATTTTGCAAAGCAGTGTGCCTTTGTATTTTTTTGGTTATGACTTATTGATTACAAAGCAAAGTACAAGTCTAACCTCTCTCTATGTTTTGGTCTTATAAATAAATCAGTATCATAAATTAATCAGCATCATAGCTACAATATCATGTGACATTATATCTATCAACATAACCTTAACATCATGAAACACACGGCCATCAGTTTCACAAACAACAGCCAATGAGAGCGGAGCAGCGGCAGGTCATCTGTTACCGAGGACGTGAGACAAGGTGAGCTCATGAGGTGGCTACTAAACGTTATTACAAGCAATCATCTGACGTTGAGGTGTTGCTTGCGGACCTGGCGGTCTGACATACACCCCATCTTGCCACCCCATGAATATTTCTTTAGATCCGCCTCTGGCCCTTAGTGGAAAACACATGTATTTAACATGTATTGGTAATGGCCATATCAGACGCATTACAGTAGAAAATACGTCTTTCATGCTCTGAGAAAGGAGTATAGCTTAAATGTTAGCCACCTCTTTGCAACCCCAATAATATTTCTCTGATTTGCAGCAAAAATACTCTAATCTCTTCATTCATCAGGGATAGTCATCTTGTATAGTGTCTTGGGTAAGGAATCTTAATACTGTGGACAAGTCCTGGGTTGAGCAGCCTTTATCGATATATAGGCGATCAGAAGTACACGGGGCCTGCGGTCTAAACCTGCGGCGTACCTGCTGAGGAGCCTCTCTCCGTGGCAGTCTCTGCCTCTCCTGGCGTCAGTCAGCTTCTTGTTGGTGTTGAGCGCCGTCCAGACCTTGGAGCCACAGGAGCAGCAGTCCAAGGCCGTCTCTCCTTCTCTGTTCCTCAGGTTGACGTCGGCTCCCCGGGACAGCAGCAGCCTGGTGATGTACAACGATAAGGCTGCGTTAAGGCCAAGTCATCCTACAAACACCAAGTGGTTTGTCTTTTTTTACACATATATACTGCATATAGCTTTATATTTCTATATCTGCTTTTGAATAGCAACCTCATATTCTATCTTCATATTTCTATCTTCTCCTCTTTGCTCGGTACGTTACATCGTTGCACAACCACATAGATTATTATATATATACACATGATTAATGTGCTAGGAATTAATATAATTTCACATCTTTTCTTTTTTAGTATTTCTTCAGTCATGCTTTTTAAACATTTACTTTAACATTTACTAGTTTAATACACTGTTATTACTATTTATATGCTATTCTGTCTCTGCTGTATTCCATTTTGGCTGCTGCAATAACCTCAGCTCCCTGTGGGGATTAAGAAAGTTAATCTAGTCTAATCTAAGAAGGTTTGATATTTGTTTGGTGGTACGCTGCCCGCTGACTATTCTGGAAGTGATGTTTGGTAGACCATGTTGTTTATACCATGTCTGAACCTTCACGCAAACACTGAGATCTAAAACAGACACCGTGAAATATATCTACATCATACCCTTATATAAAGTAATTTCTGTGACGCAAACACATAAATTAAATAATGTCGAATGTCAAGAATGTGAAATCCCTGGACAACAACAACGACGACGACGATGACAATACTGAAGCTCGACACCAGTCCAGGTGGATCCATACGGACAGCGAGTCAGCAGTTCCCATGTAGCGACTGCAGACTCACATCAAACACTCCAGCTGGTTCTCTCTGGCAGCGACGTGGAGCGGAGAGTCTCCGTGGACGTTGACGGCGTGCAGGTCGCACCTGGCCTCCAGCAGGGCCTGGGCGACCTCATCACTACCCGACAGCGCTGCCCAGTGGAGGCAAACGTTCTCCTCCTGGACACGGGTGTAAGGAAAACAGACATCTTCTTGTTACTCAGTCTGCGTCACTTTCAGCAGTCTGGTATGTGAAGGACACTGACCTGAAACTATCTGGGGGGTTTTTCTGACTTAGAAGTTGCACCATCATCAGTTATACAGTCACCAGCTGCACAAGCTTCATTCATGGTAGCGTTAGAAGACAGACATTTCCGATATAAACTAGACTCACTTTGTACTGTGCTATCTCACTTTGCTAGAGACATCCATGTGCCTTGACCTGATCTGCTGTCTGATCTGTGACTGGTCTCTCTGATTACCCAGTTTTCCCACTGTTTGGCTCTAAGGCCTTTAGTTGTGATTGCAGGGTTTTCCCTGCCATTATAAGACTTAGGTGCAGCGCCTAAGAGTTTTTCCATCCATCAACAAACTGTCAGGACTGAAAACTGTGAACTGTGTCCACTTGTGAGTGTTGTTATTCTTTGTTGTTTTTTAATATAGCTCACTGTTGTTGTTGTATGTTGTTGTATGTTGTCAGTGCTAACCCTTGTGAACTGATTTTCATTCCTGACAGATGGCAAACTGTTTAAAAAGATACAATTTATGAAAGCCCCCTATCTAAGTTATAAGTACATGTGAACCATAATTATCAAGTAAAATATGTGACCATTACTTCTGTCCTTGCTCAATGTGAGAGAACACACACCGCTGGACTGTACTTAAATTTCATTCAGGTGAGAGTTGGGCTAAAAGAACATTATGCATCCCGTGGGATCACACTTGTCAGTGGGTTGACCTCAACAGGTTGCAGCCCTGTATAGGATGTGAAAACAGACAGCATGTATGTGTCAGAGAGAGCGATAGAGTGCGTGTGTGTGTGTGTGTGTGTGTGTGTGTTGTAGGTACAGCACTGTAAGGTGAACAGTATGTCCCCTGCACTAACCTTGTCTCTTATGTTAACATCAGCTCCCCTGGCTAGCAGCAGATGTACCAGCTCCTTATGCTTGTACTCTATGGCCCAGGTGATGGGGGTCCATCCACCATCATCCTGAATACATAAGCACAAACAAACAACATGGACCCTTGATGCACAGATGCATATTGAGAATTAGTTTAGATTTAAAATATATATATATATATATACATTTAAAGGTACTATATGTAGTTTATAGCGGCCTCTAGAGTTTGCTAGCGGTATTTATCAAGTGTCGCAAAGCCAAACTGACCGATTGTTTACATTCATGACTGAGTGCGGTTGGACTGCTGCTGTCTGTTGTCATGCCAACATGTTCACAGAGGAGGTAAAACTGCCATACTTTTATATGCATTTATATTTCACGGGAAATCCAGCCAGCAGACGAAATTGCATAGTAAAGACAAGACTTCTAGGAAACTGATCTGAAATGTGATTTCTTCATTCTCCCATAGCCGTTACACTACGCAATCACCAGAAATGTTATTATTATCTGTTAAAAGCACAAAACTACATATAGTAGCTTTAAGGGAAAGTTAGGTTATTACAGCATCCAAAAGTTGAAAACGGCAAAGAAGGCTTAGCACAGAAAAAGTAATACAGCTGAGGTTAATAAACATTTTGCAAATAAGAACAATAATATACCACAAACTGACATAAAAAAAAAAAAAGAACGTATGCAGAAAAGGTTATGATTTTCCCAGTTAGACGAAGACAAGTGAATCTCTGATCTGCAGTAAGACTCTGTGCTTAATGAGAACCTATCGTTTAAATACTGGCTTCTTTTTTCATTATTTTCAATGGAAAAGATAAAAAGGACTGTCCCATATTTCAGCTCTGAGAGACAAACATGTATAAGTCTTTTAAACTTTTAGTGAAAGAGGACTGTACTTTAAAGGGACTGACTATTCACTCTCTGGCAATACACAGTTATGCCCCCTGAGTGTGATAGAACAGACAAACCAAGGGAGTTTTTCAAGGTGAAAGCTTGATAGTATTGAAAGCCTACACTGCCCAGAAGGAGCTGCACCGTGGTCTTGCAGGAACGGCGTCCTGTAGAGCCGGGAAGCGAGTCAGACTAACTGGGTGGTGTGAAGAGAAGCCTGTATTTTGTGGTTATAACCATGCCAGTCTGTTGAATTGTACCTGGCTGTAATAGTCAAACTCTACCTAATGCCTTTACAGTGAGCTGATACACCTACAGAGCACCTTCAGCCTCCGTCTCATACCCCCAAAGTGCAGCACAGAGCACTGTAAGCCCTCCTTTGTCCCAACTGCCATCAGACTGCACAACGTCCTCTGTGGCCCTAGTCTCAACCAACTAGGAGAGTGCTGAGGCAAGGAGCCTGAACTGAACCTGAACTGGACTTAACTCAACTGGAAATAACCACGACACTTATTACTACATTTACATACTACATTTATATTCATACGTTATCATCTTTTTATCAGTAATACGTTTTTTACTTGTACCAACACATTCTAGTGTTGCTATGTTACCATCATTGTGTTGATGCAATATGAGTATGAGCCTAAAGCCAAGTTCAGATCAGTGATTTGCAACGAGACGAAACGGTTTTAGAATGTTGCAGAGAAAATTGCAGCAGTGTGAACTGGTTAGTTGCAGAGCGTCTGAAGCTGTTGCCTGGAGTCTCAAAAGACCCACCTTGTCAAATTGCTAAGTGCAGTTTTAGAATGTTGGGACGTTGCTATTTCTCTTCAGTCAATCAGGATACAGCACAGGCCAAGACCATAGACTGTACACAGATTGTGGTAGGCAGCCTGTCTCTGCCGCTGCAGTAGCCAAAGACGGCTCCGGATGCTTGGTTTCCTAGCTCGCTGTCTTCACCATTTATTGATTGTTAAGTGTTACTGCTAACACTGCGAGCAAGTCACCGTCAACCATTTTGTTCTTTGTTCGTGCCAGGTAAACACAAACAGAAATCCAGCTAATCCACTTAATACTATCAACGCAAAAGTAGTGGGGTATGCCAGTGTGTCGTTGCTATGGAAATGGTCACCTGTGTCTGTGCGCGTTGCTTTGATGTGAACGGTCCAGTTTTAGAACGTTTACGATCAGACGTCTGGGGATTCTTTTGCGAGTTGCATCCAGTCTCGTTGTGAATCACTGATCTGAAAGAGCCTTTACATTACACGCTATTCCTTTTTCACAGTATTTCATTTTTTTGGCTGCTGCAATAATCGAATTTCCCCCATGGGATAAATAAAGTTCATCTAACTACGTCAAAATGAACGTTCCCAATTTTGACTTTTTAGAAAACTATTTCTAGAAATAGAGACAGCTTTTGTCAATCAAGAGTCACTCAACTGCAGTATTTAGTGGCATTTTACAAACTAAGCTTATGGTTCATCAAAGGTGGAAGGTCCCTTTAAAGTTTCTCACAACTCCCAGAGAGGTAAGTGCTCACACGTCTTCTTTTACTTGGGAAAGTCACCTCGTGATGGTTTTGGGGAGAAGTTTCACGGTTTAGAAACTGAACACCTCAGTCCTTCTATTATCTAGCTGGGTAGAAGCACACTGAACAAACCTCTGTCCATTGTTTACATTCATTGGGCGCATACTGGATATTTAGGTAGTTATGTCAGTAATGCGTCATTGATTTAAGTAGAATAAATGAACGTATAAACAGTTATTGAAGCAACATCAGTTAGTAGATGAGGCAGTATGTATGTGTACCTGACAGTTGATGTATTTAGAAGCCTTGGAGACCAGATGATGGAGTATGTCGTAATATCCCAGCTTAGCTGCCAGATGCAGACAGGTTGAACCCTTGATATCCTGGGACAACAACGTGATTAACATTGAACAATGTCATGTCGTTCCTCTGTTACCATTTAAAAATAGTACAAGGGCTTGAGCTCTGTGGTTGAAGTTAATGGAGTGGAATTAAATGGCACCGACATGGGCGAACAAAATTCACATCTTGATGTATAATCTTTTAAATAAAACGTCAGGTAGAAGCACATGATGGGTGATATGACGGGTAACACTGGATGAGATGTGTTCAATAGGGCCACTGACATGACGTATGTTCTGACCAACCTTATGGCTGATGGCTGCCCCGGCTCTGATGAGGTACTTCACCGTGTCCAGATGGTTGTTTTCACACGCAGCCATCAGTGGTGTTCTCTGCTCTTCATCAAACATGTCCAGGTTGGCTCCAGCCTACACACACACACAGACACACACAGAGAGACACACACAGACGCACACACACAGATGCACATGGACGCACACACACACACACTGGCTGTTGCAGGGATTCAACCTGTGACCTTTCAGTGACAGGAAGGTCAACACTAGACCAATCCAGCAGCACTTGATCCATATTCTCAGGACTTTAATAATGATAATGGGAAGCATTATGGGAAGGTAGTCTCATCTTTTGAATCAGAATAAAGCACACATGTGACAAACAGCCAGGATCTGTTTACCTGAACCAGCATGTGGCAGATCTCCTGGTGACCCTCTGAGGCTGCTACGTGCAGAGGGGTGCACTTGTTCTGGCTCTCCATCATGAAATTGGGGTCTTTCCCATCCACTGCAATAAGCAAAGTTTTGGCAATGAAAATAATAATAATAATAATAAATCAAATTTATATAGCGCTTTACCAAATGCTCAAAGACGCTTTACAATACAATCACAACAATAAAAGACAGTACATGGAAGCAAACATTACAGTACAATACAAGTAGGCTAGAACAGATACATAAGAAAAATAAAAGGTGTGAGAGGAGGGAGTTCACGAGTTGAACGCAAGGCTGAAAAGATGGGTTTTGAGGGCTTGTTTGAAAGCTGAAAGGGTGTCCGTGTGGCGGATATGGCTGGGGAGGGCGTTCCAGAGGGTAGGGGCAGCTGCAGTGAAGGCCCTGTCGCCCCAGGTCCGGAGCTTCGTCCTGATGGGTTGGAGAAGGTTAGCATCTGCGGACCTGAGGCGGCGGGTAGGCGTGTGACGGGTGAGACGTAAATATCTCAATAGGTACAGCACTACAGCACTAATACTGCAAGGGGTACGATTCCCCACAGTGGCCGACGTCACGCCAGACACGCACACACACGGTACTTTAACTTGCACTGGATGAAAGCATGCAACATATGTTACGTTACCTAGGAGATGAATGACTTTCTGGAGCTCTCCTTCCTTTGCAGAGATGTACAGCTGCTTTGTGGGGTACTTCACCTTTTTGGGTTTCAAGCTACAGAGAGTAAAGGCTACAGTAAGCTATGTTTACTCTAATCCCACAGTTTTGCAAAGTCCTGCCTGATGATTTCACGGCCAGCCTTACTTTTCATCATCCAGTGCCATTAGGATGCTCTCCAGTGACTCTTTAGGAGGCCTGTCTCCAGCACTCCGGGGATCTCCCTTCAACCTTCAGCAAGGAAGGAGAAAGAAGTGATTCTAAATGACTATTGGGCAAATTAATGATGTAACAATCATGTTACACTCTCTGCTATTGGTTGCCTGCAGCGTTGATGATATAGGAATTTTAACATTTCCGTTAACTCTAGACAAGTCAGTTAAAGGCCTTCAATATAAAAGTAAATCATTTTAGAGTCAGTGTAAAAGGAAACATAACTCGTATAGAAACAGAGAGAAAGACAAACAATCAGTACTGTCGGTGGTGTTACTTCTCAATGGTTCACTGACTCTTCAATGACTCTACGTTACCTTTTGACAAAGGCACATATACTTTGTTGACATTATGTAGCAGGACAGAGACATGAGCATGAGTATGAACAGTAGTTACATGTTAGGGCTATTGTCTCTCGCCCTTCGTGGCTCGCTGGTCTTCTTAGCCCTGAGAATCTGGGGCACGGCAGGCACGGAGCGAGGGGACGGCGTGGAAGACACAGGAGGAGCCGCTGGGAGGACAAACCCGGGCTCCATTTTAGGGACAGAGGGCAGCGGGTCTGGCTTGGGCACAGTGACTTCCTTCGCCCCGCTGGCATCCTCCCCGCAGTGGGGGCAGAAACTACGATCCTTCAAGATGGAGGCACAGCCGCGGTGGAAACAGTGGGAGATGCTGCCGTATGGCCGACACTCCATGAAGGTCCCCTGTGGGAGAGACCAGGAAACCAGGAAGTCACTAAAGAGTCGATGAGGACCATACTGGAAACAGTCGGACTTCTTTCTCCCTGTCTAAATCAATAATTTTATTCACACCCAATGTGTTTTTTTTTAAACTATAATAGCCACAAGCAGCAATGATCTGGGTCCAAGCAGACTGGGAGCATTTGGACGCTTGTTTCTTGTGGTTTTCATGAATGCAAGCTGAAATGATGAGACACAGTCAGCCCAAGAACTTGGAGATTTAGCATTAAGACCAGGTGAATTAAGGCAGAGGCAGGGTTTGAACCCTCAACCTTTGGATTGGGAAACAAACTCCTTTTCACAATCAGTGTTGAGTGCAAAAAATATGAAAGTGTGTAATTCCACAACGTTTTTGCCACACGGGATACATTATGAATTGAGTGAATTTTACAGTTTATATACGCTTAGGTTAATTGTATACTTTTAGCACAATTTGATGTATTTTAAAATGGAGATGAATATGTATGAGTATTTCTTAAATGTATGTAATTGTCTGTATTCATTCATGTGTTCATTTGAAATTGAGTCTGGTGTTAAATATTTAACAAATGAAATGATATCCCTGTACATGCATCTCTATTTATTCATTCATTTATTCAGTTGTTAAAGTTTTAACATTCCTGAGATACACCTTTAGGCTGTTTGCTCAGAGATTTTGTACACTCCTTCATGATGTCATAAATCTTCATGTCGATTGGACGTTCACAGTTGAAATTATAAGATGCTGCATTTTGATTGGCTGCAATGTCAATGTGGCCACACTGATTAAGTTATCAAAGCAATATTTTGTGACAAGTTAGAAAATGTCATTATGAGCCATTGTACCAAATTTGAACTTTTTCTGAAACTTTGTCACTGATAAACAAACAATTATTAGCTATATCTATAGAATGTCGTAAAGACCTAACGTGTTAAGTTGGTATTAGACAACGTGTTGGCGAGATACAAGATGTCTACTGTACTTAGCTATTACGATAAAAATTTATTGGCTTGTATAATCAAAACGGATTGACATATCAAAATTTCTTTAACAACTTAAGATCAGTGAAGTCTGTAGATGATCCTGACTACGTTTTGGGATGATTGGCCCATCGGTTTCTGACAAGATGTTGAAAATAGGATTTTGAGAAAATTGAGAAAAAGCCGTAAAAATTTTCATTTTTACAGCAGAAGACCAGTGGAGCAAAGATGCAGATGACTTGAGAGATTAAAATGATGCAAGAATTTTGACACTAGGCCAATCTGTTTTCGAGATATTTGCAAAAACGTAAACGGTCAATTTAGTGTTTCTATGTCTTACAGTTTTTGCTGCACAAACACTTTTAGCAGAGAAAAATAATAAGAATAGCTGCAAGCAGCAAAGAGCAGGTGCCAAGCGGAATAGAAGGTCACAGACAACTTCGACCTCTAGTGACCTTTTTGTGTGGCCTACTGAAAATGTTTCTGATAATCAGTGAACTGTAGTTGTAAAAGAGTCAGAAACATAACGTTTGGTTCAAGTAAGACAAAGGAGCAAGGGCTATTTTGATGTGTTTTCTAGTATAGCCCCCATAAGGTGCAACTGCTCCATCAAGTAGACATGGCCTCAGGGCCTAGTATTGAACTTGCACACAAAGTTTTGTCAAAATTGGACCCACTGTTCAGGAGATCTCCCTACTTCCTGTTGAGGTGGCGGTTGACACTCAGACGGCCATGTAGTTTGGAATTTCACAAATCTTTTGATACCGTTTAATAAGCAGTATCCAATGAATAGAACAAAGGAGGCTTGGTCTAAATAGGTCAAAGGGCCTAGGAGGAGATAGAAAAAGTAGGTTTGCCACTTCATCCAATATGGCGGACATCCAAAATGGCTGACATCACAGATTTATGGGACAGTCATTGGGAGACATAAAACATGCTGTAACCTGGGCATAAAAAGAACTATTGATAAATCTATTGGCTGTGCTCGCTGCGTGCTGATTGGCCGAGCAGTGCCTCACTGCATGCTGATTGGCGGAGCCGTGCCTCACTGCATGCTGATTGGCTGAGTGGTAATAATAATAATAAAAACTAAGAATAACAGTAAGTTGCTGCAGCACCATCGGTGCTTGGCACCCTAATAATGAGAACAGAAACAATAGCTTTGCAGCTTGGACCCTAATTAACCTGCACATTGAACCAGCTGCATTACAAATGAGCTGAACAGGGGAGTCTGACGCTTCAATGAGCAGAATGATTCGTCAAGGACGGTGTTGAAAGTTGAACCTGATGAAAAATAGAGCAGTATGCTTTGCCAGGTCTGTCTGTCTGTCTCGGCGGGGTCCTTCCTCACTCACCGCCCTGCAGAAGAGGCCACAGCCTGGGCAGCACTGGTGCTTAACCATGCCGGCACGGTGCTCCTCACACAGGACTAGCAGATGGACCGTGTTGGAGGGACGCATCATCTCCTGTTTCATCACCCGCCTCTGGCAGCGACTCACCTGAGGAGAGACAATGACAAATGGGCATTTAACAATACAAATGATCTGATGTAACTATCCCTTGTGCTTGGATGTTGAAGGAGGGGTTGTTGTAGTGAGATGTTGTAGTGTTGAAGACAGCTGCCTCAGGACATGAACCCCTAAGAACTTTCTCTCCTGTGTCTCCCTAATCTGTGTCCCTCAGTACTTTGAGGGATTTCAGCCTGAATAAAGACAACTTAATAAAGTGGAGTTGACCACCCACTCAGGAAAAAGGTTGCTCAGGAATGGTAGCACATTTAAGGAGCTTTTCCACTGCATAGTACCGGCTCAACTCAACTTGACTCTTTGGTACCAGGTTCTAGTTTTCACTGCAGATAGAACCTTCTTGGATAAACCCTCCTCACTGTAGCTGGTCGTCACGACGACGTATATACTAGAGAACGACAAAGCAGATAAAATAGGTCGTTGTCACTGGTCACAATGATTGGTACTCCTTTCTCATTTCTGCCACTGTCTATTTTGGTTTTGTACCTATAAACAAGACGAGTCGGTACTATGCAGTGGAAAAGGGCTCTTAGTCCGGGAACAGGCTCACTGTGTACAGCACATCAGTCTAAAATAGGGTTACTAATACTTACCATCCCATCCGCACTCTCCATGGCCATGCAGGTCTGCTCCACCGTGGAGAGGCTGTTCCCACTGGAGGGCGTCTCCATACGACAACAGCACAGCGGTAGCTCCTCAGCCAGGTCTGTATCTGCTACCTCGGCATCTAACCGTAAACCTTCAGACACAAATTATTCCCATGATTTAGTTACACTTCAAAGCAGGAAGCTATCGTTTGGGCTGCATTTCAAAATTCACCGTACCATCACTGTTTTAGCAGCCAACTTGGCTGTTAAATGACTGGTTGCCGGCCAAAGTGGGTGGTAGAGCAGACAACCAACACAGCCAAACCTTAGTAGCATTTGGCTGGTGGCAGGTGACGATCTACCAGCATGATATATAAATATATATTTATTTTAATTTAACCTGTATTTAACTATATTACTGCCGCTAAGATTAAGGATCTATTTTCCAAGAGGCATAAAACCCTGTTCACCTAAATACATCATATAAATCACATATAAATACATAATGTCAAGCTTCACCTGAGAGGGGCGGAGAGAGCAGCTCTTCCTGGGCTTTCAGGTCCAGAGAGTCCAGAGCCAGTTCTGTGTATTCCAAGTGGCTCCCTTCCTCCAGGTCATTCTCCGTCTTGCATTCCTTTCTGATGGTACTCAGTAATCCTGCTTTCAGAGTCTCTGCTGGAATCCCTGGATCTGCTCCATCTGTCAAAGCACTGTTTTCCTCCATAGCAGTAATTGGGACTGTTTTCTAATTGGAAAAGAAGGGATGAAAAATAAATACAGGGAAACCAAGCGTCCTTCAGCAAGGCACTGAACCGCTACCTGCTGATTCAATGTGAGTCAGACAAATGTCTAAATGTCCCTAGATTGCTAATCCAATCTAAAAGAATACTGTGGAAAACCAATCTCATTGAAGTCATTGAAGGTGACTGTTGGCAGGTCTGAGATGGAGAAGCGAATGCACTTACCTTCTCCTGCTGTTTCAGAACCCTGGTCTTCTTCTTCGGTACCAAGTTGTACATCCCCATCTTCCTCTTCTTCCTTTTCACAGCTGGAGAAAACATTTTAAAGTTAGAATGTGTGTGAAAATTAGGTTCTTTAGGATTGTAGACCTGGGCAGTGTCAGTTCATGGTCATACACAACATACCCATTTGTTGTTTTATGAATTATGACACAGCTGAGGAATCTGAGAAAACATCTGATGCTCAGACAGTCAACTGACATTATAAATGTGTTATGCTAATAAAGGCTACTGGATAAACTGAAGTACAACTGTGTGAGACAGAGTGATTGGTTAAAAGCGTTCTAGCTATGTGTCTTGGTATGTGAATGTTTAGCACATACTTTACATATATTTATTAAACTTGAGCTTACCCCAAAAAGACTTCCAGTAGGACTGATTTGGGGTATCGGCTGAACTGGCATCGCGTTTCGACGCACTAGGTGTCTTCTTCAGAGCTGGAGCATCAGCGTTTTAACGTTTAA
The DNA here is from genome assembly GCA_900302305.1 of Polymixia japonica. Taxonomy (NCBI): domain Eukaryota; kingdom Metazoa; phylum Chordata; class Actinopteri; order Polymixiiformes; family Polymixiidae; genus Polymixia; species Polymixia japonica. The sequence goes on from OMKK01050560.1 coordinate 23,193, forward strand.
TTACCCAAAATCAGTCCTACTGGAAATCTTTTTGGGGTAAGCTCAAGTTTGATCTACAAGTCACCAGTTGTCGAGCACCTCTGCTATCCCTTTGTTGTATGGAAGCTACTTGGACTTGTTATATATATTCATCAAACTCAAGAGATCGCAAGGCTGACTAACCAGGCTGTTGCTTGGATGAGACGCCTTTGCCTTTCTGAGGAAGTTTCACATGAGAAGATAGCTCAGATTTGTGTGTGTCAGCCGTGCTTGTGCCTTTAGTTCCCTTCCAGCCTGGATGCTTTGGAGAACAAAAGATAGATTATCAAAAGATTATTATTTTACAAAGAAGGCAATTAAAAACTAGTCATTATATCAATATGCACTGTAATTAGTATAAACGATTACCTTGACAGCAGGGGGACTGTGGATAGTTTTGCCAGTCGCCTTGGCCTTCCTTGCTGGTTTGGGATGTACAGAGGCTGAACTAGGGGTCTGTTCCTCTAAACTCCCAGCAGCATCACCTCGTTCACTGACGGGATGGACAGTTGGCTTTACAGTCAACGCTCCAAAGAACATACCACGGTGGGATCCATATGTTTTTATAGGTTCTACTCCTGGTTGTTTGTTATGGAAAATTACACCATTGCTGCCAATAGGGGAGCTATGAAAGGGAGTTATCTTCATTTTAGGCTTCTGACCACTCTGGCCTCTCTGTCCCTTGGGTCCAGTGGGGGTTCCAGAGGCGGGGTTGGAGGGTCTTCTTCCTGTTCCAAGTCCATCTCTGACTTCACCTAGGTCCATGGCTTTTTCTCTGAAGGAGGAGGGGTAGATGGTTGGATGGTTTCTCGGGGTCTCTTCATTCAGAGCTCACCAACAACACCTGAGACATGAAACAGTTTGCAAAATATTTCTTTCTGCACATCTGCGGTTAACTTTACCACAGCAGAGTTTCCTTAACTGGCACTATCGGGAACTTTCTAAATGAATAGAATACAGTTCACATAATTTTTGGCTGGACCGCAACAGTTGGGCAAGCCCTATAATGTCTGTCCATCACTGAGTCACTCACTGACTGAGTGATTAAGTTACACCAATGGTCGGCCGAGTGTTGCCGTTTCAAATTAAAAGCCCTCTAGCGACAAGACTTTTGGCCACAATTTGGCACACTGACCACACACGGTCCAGCCATATACCAGGTTTTGACCTAGTCTTGTTTTTTAACATTCAACTTTTAAATGAGCACTTGTTGTTTAGACAATAACGCAATGCATCAGTGCAAAGATACCAACATCTTTACATAACAGGAGGTGGTGGGAAACTGAAGAAAACAAAAACAAACGCGCTACCACCAGAGTGCACAAACAAAACCCCCAAGCAGGAAATCAGAGGAACCATGCAGAGAAAAGTCAAGCGGGTTTGCAAACATAGAGAAGATGTCAGGGCAAAAGGGCCCCTTTGTAAAAGTTTGACCAGTAGAGTTACCTCCTATCTGCTCCGGTCGGTGTCTGTAGTTGTTGAGAATAAAAAGGGGGGAAGAAGAAACACAGCGTTTCCCGTTCCTTTCCCACCGCGCTGGTCATGTGACTGAGATACTCGCCATTGGTGCCTTGCTGAACATATGATGCCTTCAAGTCACGTCGGTTATATCGATTTATAGGACCCGATAATTTCATATTTACCAGTTTGGGGGAATCCAAACTTTCCGCAAGCATCGACTTTAGCGAGGTGTGACGTTTAGGGGGGCGTGTCTGTGCACTGTCACAACGTGGCTGGATTTATTGTGGTCCTGACTTAAAACTTTATAAAAATATTAATTCATTAATTCATGTGCATCGTCTCTTCGTCGCGTCGTTGGATGGAAAGATGGTTCTGTGTTTCTGCGAATTGACGACAGAACAAAAGCAACCCAAATCCGTTTTGGTGGTATTTCTGCAGCAGGTTGTACTCACGACTTATAATCTCGTAGTTACGAACTACCAAGGAGGACTTGAAGGCAGGGAGCATGCTTAGTAAGTTCACTGCTATTCAACATGTTTCTTTAGACGGCAGTGATTTGTCTCGGTCGGTAGGTACTATGTTATGGCGGGTGGATAGCGCCCATTTAAAGTGGCAAACTCGAAGATTTCCAAAGATTTTAATTTAAATAAATGTCTGTTAAAGTGGCAATCTCGGAAGATCTCCCATTCCGTTATCTTTAGCGGCACCTGTGGCAAAAGCGGTAATTGCAGGTGTGTAATTGGACCTAACTTCAAAGGGAAAACGCGTCACTAAAGCTAATTTGAATGCATGGCGGGGAAATCACCACAGACACCCGGTTCTTAATACTGAGTCATAGGCTCAGTCACCATTGTGTTACCCAAGGAGTGTTACCTCACTCGGGGATAGATAGTGACTTAACAGACATTTATTTAAATTAAAATCTTCGGAGATCTTCGAGATTGACACTTTAAATCACTATCTGTCGCCGAATGGTTATTTCATAATCGTGATTGACGATTGACGGTCATCGACACACACACAAAAAATCTGTCATGATCGCTAATTGTTTGTTTTTCAAAAATGTATACTTTTTCATAATGTTGTTGCCAAAATAATCTACCTTTCCTATAAATATACATAAATAATTTAGTGTATTCTTAAACACCACACCATCAAAACAAAGCCGACAATACAGTTTCCTGCGCTCCTTATATGTGATGACAAAAACTAAAAAGTCATCTCTGTTTGAAGGTTAATAAACAACTTTTTAGGTAAATGGTTTTGCTAGCTTGTCCAAAAAGTGACGAGAAGACCAAATGCTAGTGGACGAAGCAGGTATACAGGACACCCAAGATGGCTGCCGCTGATGCCGCTCTGCCAATCAGAGCAAGCGTATCCGCGTTTCGTTGTTCTGATTGGTTGTAGGTCTATCCAATTGCGTCCAGAGGCATTTTGGTCTGGTCTTTCTTGCTTGAACAAACATGTTTTAAGCAAATCCAACAGGCACAATCTGAAATATACAGCCTGATCACTATAGATTTTTTTTTTTTGACTAGTTAACGTGTCAGAGCTTTAACAGCTCACTAGTTAACTAGTAAGACTTTTAGCGTTACTAGTTTGGTCCAGAGGGCCACTAGTGCATCAAAAAGACTGGCTAGTTGGGACTTTGGTGCTACTAGTGAGGCACCTGGCGTCACTAGTAAGGCTTAATTTCAAACTAGTTGGACAAAAGTTCCACTAGTTGCTGAAAAAGAGTGACTAGTAAGAGTTTTTGTTCAACTAGTAAAACAAAATGCCAAACTAGTGCGACCAAATGTCCAACTACTGCTGACAAAGACCAAACTAGTGGAGGAAACTGACGTCTGATATCAAGGATATAGAATAAATGCTCAAACGGCTTTCCATAAAGTGGCAACAGTGTAACACGTTAACTAGTTAAGTTGCATATAGTCCGTATTATCATATACAGTTAACTAGTTCACTAGTAACACAAACTTCTCTTAACTAGTTTACTAGTAAAGCCAACATGTTTGGTATGCTATTATTCCACATCAACATGTACTACCGCCACTGTGCGATTTGTTGAGATTAATGTTACAGCTTTATGATTAAAACAGACCCAATAAACTGTTCATATACATTTAATTATTGAGCTTGGATATATAGCAGTGTTAATTTTCAGTTTTGTCTTAACTATTTAGCTGGGTTATCTACATTGGCCTTTTT
>OMKK01050633.1:4607-22049 GCA_900302305.1 Polymixia japonica
AGATGCCCGCAGTCGGCAGGGCAAAATGGCAGTTGAGTAGAGAAATGGACCACAAATAGCACAACACACACACACACACACACACACACACACACACACATTCATGTCCAGTAGTTGCTGATTTAGTGATTGACAGGTGTTTTTATTGAATGAAAGTGATGCGGGGAGCAGTGGAGGATGAGATAATATGCAGATTAACACCCCAACAGAGATGGACAGCCGCTGTCCCTCCCTTGTCATCTCTTCAGCTGTCTCCATCCAGGCAGACAGTTTCTTCAGTCATCTTGCACTAATGATACCTTTTGTTAAATAATAAGCCAACAGAATAAATCTCAATGTTTTTGCTTTCTGGGAAAACCCATTACAGACCAGAAACAGGCTGATGCTAATTGATCAGTCCTGTGGCAATGGCCAGGATCTGTCATCATTATGTTCATTACTGTAAAATCCCCAAAATGAATCTAGACAGCATTTCCTATTAAACCCATCAGCATCAATCTCAGTGATATGTGTGTGTGTTTCTGTTGCTCAGGCTCCTATCGCTGTGCGGATGGCAAAAGAGGCAATGAACAGAGGCATTGAGGTACAGTGTGATTCATAGGATCACTTTGCTCCAACATTGTAAATAGCTGATAGCAGTGTGATTCACAGCTGTGTGTCTCCCAGGTGGACATCACATCAGGAATGGCAATGGAGAGGATGTGTTATGCGCGGGTAAGAGTTCCAGCGCTTACTTGATATTTTTCCCAATATTGATTTTCTTATTTTTCCTAAAGTTGGACCTACGTGTACTGCAGTGCCAAATTTTCTTTCGTTGTTTAACTTGGGAGCGTAAAACGGCCCCCTTCATGGTTGAAGGTCACGACTCCCAGGCTATGCTACCTTAGAAAGCCCAGTCGAAGGGGTGCACGTCTTATCTTCTTTTACGTTCGTCAGTGCAATTGCTGCCAAAGTACAGCCCTTGTCGTGTAATTTCAGGTCATCCCGACACAGGACAGACAGGAGGGTATGGCTGCCTTCATAGAGAAGAGACCTCCGCGGTACACTGGAAAGTAACGGACCCTTCCGAGATTCAATGGATAATTTCTGTTCCTCTCCTACACACTAATCGTGCCAACCAAATAAACACATCACACTATAACTTCAGGTCGGACAAACATTCCCATTGATTTTTCTGTGCGCATCCCAGTCTGTTGTCAATACATGTCTTAGGCCATCATGAATACTGAGCGGTGAGTGTTCTTTGTTGTGATAATCGGCACAAGACTCAACAGAGCTGCTTTTCATTCAATCCAAAACATACTGTGGTGTGAAATCTGGTATTGGATGTTACTAATGAAATTATAAAATGATAAATAAAAAAATTATGATCATACTTTGTTTTGCTTGAACACTGCAAACTTTATTGGCCATAGAAAGGGAATATTTAGAAGTAATTTAATAAACAGGCAGTGGGATTCCCATCTCCAGTTTATGGGGATGTACATTCTTTATTTCAAAAACTTGACTCTCAGCAGCAACATGGCACGATCCTAGCAGACCCTTTTGCAACTTCAAGAATGAAAGTCCTATTATAAAAGATGAAACTGGAATTAATTAAGGGCAATGTTCAGATGCTCAACTAAACATTCCAATACATTACAAGCAACAGATTAGATTAAGAACAAAGACAACAAAATCAGGCTCTATTCCATCTATTGTACTTGCATACAAAACCTTGCCCTAGATGAAACTGATGAGGAATCAGTTCAGGAGCCATGCAGTAGTAGTAAGCATATGCATGACAGATGATCTAAAGAAAATATTCAGGCCATGACACATTGACATTTTTGAGGCAATATACACAAGCAATTTGTCTGACATTTATTACAACTTATAATACAATACTTTTGTTCCTCGTCACCCTGCATGTTATTTCCGTTGCCATTAACATTTCCAGTACTTTACCTACATGGGTCCGTCCCGTCCCCTCTCTCTCCCCCGAACCCCAATGGGCATCCCTGCCGATTGCCTCAAAAAGTTTCCTATGCGTCATCACCGTTACATCAGCGGTTACAAAAGCAACATCAGCTTCAATTGCATAGAAAATGGTGACAGGGGCGTCAAAATAAATCAATACCTAGGTTGAGGGAGGATAGGGTAGGCATCAGAGTCCTTGCAGTGTATGGTGGTTCCTCTCTTCATTTCTATCTTACCCTTTGGATATGTAAAACCTAAACCTCGTAAGACAGCATCTTAGAAGATGCATGTTTTACGTGACCAGCAATTTCAGATAATTAAGAGGAAGACCCTTAACTGTTCCGTTGCTCTACCTCTCTCCCAGGTAAATAGCTTTTCTCTCCGTTTACCCTCTGCTTTGATCCACAAGTACCTCTTAATCAGAAATATATAAACATACACTATAATAGTTTCCGTGCAACAATTTCAACCAATAACCATTAGTGTTTCTCTCCAACATTCTCTTCTGTACACATCATTTACACTTTACACTCTTCTGATGCCACTAGCTGTACAGATGGACTTACACACATGTGTACGCACACAGAATTTCTGTATCTGTTTTACACACACACACACACACACATTAGGAAGCACAACTAACACTTAAATATACACAATGTTCTCAAGGGGCAAAAAGCAGTCTCCCTATACATAGATATGAGTCCCATTATGTCTATGTTGACCAATACACATTATTGCCACTTGTGTCCCCAAAAGACACAAGTACTTTCCTTGTTACTTTTAGCATTCCATAATGTCTATGAACCAGGTGACGGTTCTACGATTTAGATGCTCAGAATGGAAAATCCACAAAGGAAAAATTGTATGTAGTCAAAACAGTAATGCTTTTCAAATAGATAGACTTGCGCTTCAATTTATGTTCTCATCTGTAATGTTTGGAAAATTTCACCCTACAGTAAACACACCGTAGGCAAGTGTCCTGACGCATCAAATCAAAGGCATAAGTTGATAAAAGCATAAATGAAAAGGAAGAGTTCAGAGTAGTATTACAGACCCAGAGGCGTGAGTTTCAGGGAACAGAATACTGCAATAAACAAGCAGGCATTCCTATAATGAACTGTAGAAGCATTCAACAAACTCCAGCATGCTTGAGCTCACGTCATGCGCATATTTAATGAGCTGATCAACCAATCCGGACAACCGGAGCCCTCGGTAACAAAGATGGGCCTTTCCACAACCCTCAGATGAGCTTTGGTGGTTCAATCCAAAACTGAGATGTAAAGGGTTTTTGGTATGACATCATGATGATGCCAATGGCAGATTTACTAGATACCAACAAACAAAAAAATCCTGTCAAGATTTCAGCTTTACCGACCAACAGGTCTTTTCATAATTTCCTTATTCATCACAAAAGTACACACAGAAATATTTTTGTTTTTAGACAAACACAAAGAATATAAATAAGATGTGTGTGCAAAGATTTGCGTAGTTCCTGCCCTTTCATGTACCCTTTTTAGGGAGGCTTGCGTTTGGGATATGCAGATGCACACACACACACACTTTGATGGGACTCCCTGTGGTGGGACTGAGCTGATAGGATGAAGTCCTCCTCTTGGTCAGGGAGCCTCGTTCTCTGAAGGGGAAAACGAAGAGGGAGAAAATGTGAAAGAATGAAACATCTCAGCGCATCTACACAAAGTGTTCCTAACCTCTATGCAGCGGAACACCATCTCCAGCCAATCAGAGACTGGGTTAGTAAACAAACGGTTCGAGAATGCCTTCTACCTCTGTGATGCGGCTGTGGAGGTGGGCGGCGGCATGTGTGTGTGTGTGCGGGCTGGCCTGTGCGAGCTCTGTGGCGGTGCAGGCTCTCCAGGATGCTCTCAGCCAATCGTTTGACGTCCCCGTGGGTCTGTGGGTGTGTCTGGACCTGCTCTAGCTGCTGCAGGCCGCCCTCCTCTAACAGCATGCTGCAATACCGAGACGCTGCAGAGAAGGGATCAATACAACACCTTATTCGAGAGGGGCGAAGGAGTGTGTGAATGAATGAATAAGTGGACCGAAAATGGTGCGTAAACCAAGGATTTCCTTTGGTTTTCTATTTGCACGTGCGGGGAATGTTTCTCACCGTTCTTGCTGCAGACATGTTGCATGGCCCACGCGGCCCACAGCTGTACGCCGGGGGTGTGGAAGCACTCCAGCAGGGGAAAGAAGGGGTTAAATGACCTACAGAATGAGGCAGCGGATCAGAACACAGCTAATGTATACAGATCCTTTCCAAAAAAAAAAATTATATCACAGAAAAGTCACGGAAAGTCGAGGCAGTAATTAAAGCAAAAGGATTCCTGACCAAGTATTGAGCGCAGGCATGAACGTAACTTTTCAGAAGATCGACATTTCTGTTTTGAAAATACCGTTTTTTTAAAAATTGGTTTTATGTGATATTTAATTTCTTGAAATACTGTTTTGGGGGGGTTTTATGAGCTGGAAGCCAAACTTATGCAAAGTTAAACAAATAAATACTTGAAATACTTTACTTTGTGTGTAATGAATCTATAATCTATGAAAGTTTCACTTTTTGAAAGGAATTATGGAAAAAAACGAACTTTTCCATGATATTCAAATTTTTTGGAAAGGATCTGTACTACTGCTATGGGTTGTTTGTACTTCACTTCAGCAAGCACCACATAGTACGTCCCTAGCAACCGCCCACTGATTACTAGTAACCACCTAGCAACACCCTAGCAACCACCTAAAAACAACCTGGCAACCACAGAGCTGTATTGCTTGAGCGATGCATCCAGGTATAACAGCTAGCCCACTTCACATTTTCTTCAGGAAATGTACTTTCTAGTTTAACTATAGTATTCTTAGTGCTAGTGAAGTATTATTGGACCTTGAAACCCACTATGCTGGATTTATAAATTCTTCTATTTTATTTCATGCCACACTCAAAGAGCTTCCCATTTGTACTGTAGGCTAAGATATGATTTCCAACACCCTCACCTCACAATTGCCAAGCGACAGACAATGATGAAAGCAAATCAAAGACAGATGAAAAACAATTTGACAAGCTAATGGATTTGAGGGGTTAACACTCTCTGTACAAATTTCTTTCACATGATATCAAGGGCAGTTGTGCACATATCCAATGTTAACTATTTGGGGTGATATAACGCTCTGAACCGGTTAACCTGACCCTCCACATCCACAGTCGGGCCTCATCTATCACTGTCAATACTGGCCCACATGAATTCAATATGGCGATCAATGAGAGATTTTCTTTAAACTGATTACTTGGCATTGGATAACAAGCAAAAAGGTTCTGTGTGCATCCCTTTGTGTGTACATGACCATGTGCCCAGGAAATAAGGGACACAGCAGGTATTGTACTGAATATGTTCACTTCAGTACGCGATCAGCATGAAGAAGAAGGGGATGATGTTACTGTAGACATCATTTATTTGTAGGAGATGCTATAATATTTGCCTCTGAGCATAACTAAAAAGATTATTCCAGTACAGAATCCATTTTGCTGACCTTCTCTTTTGAACAAATAATTGTATTTTCCTACCCAAGGCCTCATGGATAGAAGGAAGAAATTGAGATAGAAGTAAATGGAACCACATCAATACAATGCACTACTAAGCAAATCATCAACATTGTTAGTTTTTAGCTCCTGTCAGATGTTCGATCAAAATAGGTGACACGGAAGGATAGGAGAAAGGAAAGAATTGGGATTAACGGTAGCATTTCAGTTCATTGAATCTGATCCTTAATTTTAGAAAAATGGTTGAGGAAAATACACTGAACCTCTCAAACGATAAAGGTCTTCAACTAGGTAAGCTGTATTGTATGATACAGTCAGGTCCACTAACTGTGTGACTATGTCAATCTAAGCATTCTATCGATGTTTTCAGAGCCATAAGAGCCATTGTATGGCCAATGGTGCAAAAAAGACTTGAGCATTGATTATGCGCTTTGGTGTGTTATCACTGTGAATTGTTCATGCGACATCTTTACTGTGAAATGAAAATGCAATTTAGACGTCTAATGTCGAACCATACCAATTGTATGATAGCTTGATAAATGAGGGCTCAAGGGGTCTTAAGATGGGTGTGCACTCATTTTACCGCAGATGTCAGTAGTTGTCAGATCACTTACGTTTGATCAAAAAATGTGTACTCTCATTTCAGTGAACTACATAGTTTCATTGTGCATGGAAAACTTTGATTTTATGACAGCCTTTAATCCCACTTTTGGCACCCAAACAAGGCATCCGCTGTGACGTCAACCTCGTTGTCAGAAAACTCTTTTCTTATTAAGAAGAATTTTCACTGGGATTGATTTTGTTGTCTGTCACTGTCATGTGCACTGATTTGTCGCAGAGAGGGTATGTTCACAATACGCTTGTTATTTCTGTGCCACAAAAACTAACTACAAGAGGAGCTAGCCATTGGTTTTCTATGTTATGGTTCTGTGGATGTGTGGATTCAAATGCACGACTCCGAGACACGGGAAATTATATAAATAAAAATGTTTAATAACTAAAGGGTGAGATAGTAGGAAGAGGCAAAATAGAGTAGTCCGACAGTCCAGAATCGGGCCGCAGGCAGGCAGGTGGGTCGGAGAGGCGGGCAGTGGTCGAGGGAAACAGGCGAGAGTCGGGGCCACTAGCAAGCAGGCGAGGGCTGAGGTAGGTAGCAGGCAGGCAGGTCAGTAAACAGGCGAGGGCCGAGGTAGGTAGCAGGCAGGCAGGTCGGTGGACAGGCAGGAGTCAGGGAACCGGGGACTGGAACGGAGGAAAGGAGACACAGGGTAAGCACAAAGGCACAAGGAAATCTCAGACTATAAATAGTACACAGTGGCCGAGCAGTGAATTAACAGAGTAATACTGATTACAATCTGGTGATGAGTGACTGGAAAACCAGGGTTGATATACTGCCGGGTTGATGACATGATGGGAAGCAGGTGGATAGCCTGAGGAATACTGCAAACTCTGGAGACTGGAATCACAGCCATCACACATACACATGCGGACCAAACAGACAGACAGACAGAGAGAAACCAGACCACTGCACCCGGCGACACCCCACCACTGCTACGCGGTAGAAGTGGAGGGCATGACAGTCTAGGGGTTAAACTCTAAAAACTCACTCTTAAACAAACTGGAGATGTGTGGAAAGATCTTAAACGGCAAGAGAGACTGGTTGGTGGCAGGATTTAAAAAGCAGAGCTCACCTATTCTGTTTGGCCCGATGTGTCCATCCAGCGAAAACGGGACGATTCATATCAGGCTCTGGTATACAGAAACGGAAGTGATGTATGTGATTATTTGCATATTGAGCGGGGATGTGGGATCCAATCACAAATGGTCACTCGAGATGCATTTGAGACGCATTCTAATGCCAGGTGTGAACAGGCCTAGAACTCAACCTAACTCTACCAATGTGACCCCGCAGAAAATGATTCTTTGATAGGCTACATGTTTTCATTTTGCTGCTTTTGAACAAATAATTGTATTTGCCTACCCAAGGCCTCGGGCATAGAAGGAAGAATTTAAGATAGAAGAAGTAGCCAAGTTAAGCCAATTATCTCATAGCATCAAGCAAACTCAAATAACACGGGCGATTGTAGCCTAGGTATGCATCCCTTCTGCGATATGCATGGGATTACCCACTATCCATTGTTTCTGTCTGTGTGGGCTAGTGTCTGGATGGTCTGCGGTGTACAATATGTGCCCCATCCATGTATCCTGTGGGCTGATCCCTTCCATGTGTCCCACCGGCTCATCTCCCTCTGTTGTCTCCCTCAACCCCTCCTTTCATGACCCCTCTACACCTCTCCTCTGTTCCGGCAGCAGCTCAGGGTTTCGCCCTGGCCATCACCTCTGCATTCATCCTCTTATAGCCCTTACTGTTTACATTGTTTTCTCTAATCATGTCTCTAATCATTGTATACCACGTCTTCTTGCTTGGATGAATGAATGTCTCTACTGTAGCATGTTGACCGGACCTGGAGAAGACCGTCACACTTCTCTGGTTTTCTTGTGGTCATAAAAGAAACCAGAGTCTCTAATTTATGGCCACCAAATACTCACAGCCCTTTGATGAGATGGTCACCCAACCAGATGTTGGAGATTTACAGAGAAGTCTCCAACAGATAAGGACCAAGCCAGATGGCCAGTGGGCTGCAGCCATAACAGCCAAGCACAAAAACAGAGAACCACACATACACACAGCCTACACACAAATGGAAGATCAAATGACTTGTGTTATTTTTTATGAAATGTATCAATCTGTGTACAATTCTATATGTATGGACAACACATCAAAATATTCAGTGTACAGATTATCTAAATGTAAGGTGAATGGAATATGTAACAGGACAAACTCTGTATTAAGCTTTTTAATGTTCTAAGAAACCATAAGGTTCCAGACAGACTTGTTTAGAATCATTGAAGAGCTCAAAATGTCACCTATTCAAATATGTAAAGTACAAACATGTGTGTTAAACAGCCAATGTATACACAACTGATCAATGCACGAAGGCACTAGGCGAGGCCAACACATTTTGGGTAATTTGGGGACATGAGACACAGGAGCAACAGAGACGCAACTGAGGCAAAGTTGGAAAAAGGGTGGACCCCAAGGGTCAGTTTAACTTGCTCAAAACAATGTCCCCATCACCAGCCGCGAGACTTGTATAGAGATGAACATACATACATCTGATCCAAATGTGCTGGATTTGAGGACAACAATCACTGCATTAGCAACAGAACACAATAGAAATATGGATATACTTGAGAACATTATGATTGCGTGGGCTTTTTTCTTTTTTTCCTGCGCACACAGTAGGAACCTTACACACATAGTTGTGATCACAATTGCAGGCCTATTCAATTACCCTGTTAGGTTGAATGACCCTTCATTGCGATATTGAAAGTTCTGTTGTTTCCATGCGTACTAACACATTGGTTTATGTTGGAAGTAAATAGTCATGAAGTCGAGGAAAAGTGGGGTCACAAATATCCAAACCTAAGCTTCTACTGAACAGCAACTGCTTTCTTTTGTTTCATATTTCTTTTGTTTCAATTTCATTTGGATTGAGCCCTTGCACAGTTTTGTTTGCAGTGGACACATACAGTAAACACGACACACCAGGAAGTGGTGTTGAAGTGTGCTGTGGCACACCTGAAGAGCAGGGGTATATAAGCTGTTTCAGAGCTGATGAGAGAGCTTTTGGGACAGGACGAAAACATACTTGCTGTGCTGTGGGGAATTGGAGCAACCCTGTGTTAAACCTGTGTTGGGAAGAGGAAGGCAACCCCTATTAAAGGGGGGAAGGTGTTGTGCCTAATGACTGTCTGGTGGCCTGATTCAGCTAACTTTTAATGACTGCTAACTGCTTTTAATGAATTTTGTGCCGGTCTGACCTGACCTGTAGCCTACTAATGAAACGATCAAAGGCATTGGGGATGCAATTTAGGAAGAAGAGGAAAGATGAGGAAGAAAGGAGACAAAAGTATAGAGGTATGTTTTCATGTACATGTAAAATCTGTCTGTCTCAGCCATTTGAAATGTAGCACGCTAAGCTAGCTAACTACAGTACATTATAGCTAAGCTACCTAGCTGTGTAGTAGCTCTCAGTATCATTAATGTTGTATTATTGATGTAGTTATTATTATTAATAATTATTAATGCATCAATGTGTCGCTCATCCAGTATAATTTTTTGGAACGTAGGCTAATTTGACATGCTATATCACATCTATACATTATGGGGAGCAGTGTGAATTCGTTCAATGCAAATGATGAGGAACGTGTGCTCAAAGAACCATGAGGAAGACTAGAGGTCGAGGAGCTTTAAGCTTTGAAAATGAAGACGACTAGTAAATCTACTTTTTTTTTCTTTGAGATGAAAACTTAAAGTCGTTTTTTTTGTGGTGGTGAATTAGTGGCACTGACACAATGATTCATACAAAACCATGTGCAGACTTTTGTTTTACTTAAATGATTAAAAAGGTTACATCAGGTTCCAGTAGTCATTGATTAAATGATTGAGTGTGATTTTGGATAAGTCTATGGTCATGTGCGCTCTGCTATGTAGTCCCGAAACTACCACATAACCTGTGTTTGCGCTAAGATGTGGTCTGAGCAGGCGGAGACACAAGTGCTTTCTTTGACACCAAACTTGGCGAGCTGGGAAATTACCAAATGGGTGCAGCCGCGAGAGAAATCCACTAAATCCACCCAACAAAATGTCAAGTTCTGAACTGCAACAAACTCTGACTCAACCAGCATCCTGCAGAACGCTTCTACAAGACTTTAGCAACTGTCCTAGTTACCACAGCGACCAACTCTGTTTCTCCCTCCATCAACCCCGAGGCGAAGACGACGGCCTCCACCGAGCCCTTCTGATCTACGACCACGCCATTCGACATGCATTCTACTTCTACAACCACACTACACCGAGCCATCTAAGTAACCAGTTTACATGCTATTCTGTTCAAATACGTTGATGCGATTGTAGTTCATTTTTAGTTAGGCAGTGTAAGGTTAGGAATAATATCTCAATGAAACATAGGGTGCTTTTCATGATGCTAACTTCATGATGCTAACTTTCATGATGCTAACTTTCCCCCTCCGTCATCATGAATTTATATCGTTTTGACTTTGTATGGCTGCTACCTTGGCCAGGTCTCTCTTGTAAAAGAGATTTCTAATCTCAATGGGACTTCCTGGATAAATAAAGGTTAAATAAAAAAATTTAAAAAACGAAGGATCTTCCGATCCTTAAATGCACCATGAGGAGAGAGGAGGCTTCTGGAGGAGAAGTGTTTTATTGAGCGGCGTGACATAGAAACCTCCACATGTGGCACATAGTTTATTCTAACAGCGCTTACTTCGTAGCGTCGTGTATAAGGATCTATAGATACGTTCAAGTTAAGATCTACAGATGGTGAGATGCAATATAATGCGCCGTCACACTTTAGAATATATAGGATCACTTAATTGCAAAGTGACGCTATGGAACCAAGCGTCCTCCCGTCTCTTCCTCACATCTCTCTCTCACATCCTCGCCGGGAAGAGCTAAGTTGCGAGTGAGAGAGATGCGAGTGAGGGAAGCGAGGAGACACATTAGCATAATGAAACGCACCCTTATATTTCACTTGTGATTTATAACATAACATAACTCCCCAAACAACTGAATCAGCTGGTTTCCACTCATGTCCTGCTCAAAGTGGCCGTTCATACTTTTACTCTCTGCTAACCTGATATCATAATCATACCAGAATATCATCCAGTACTGTTTAACATTGTGATACTATGGTCAATATATCTGCATTGCTTATTGTTTTATCATTCATTTAGTCATTAGTTTAATACTATAGTTTGTATTATGTATGTTAGTAGTAGTTAATTAAACACTTCATTGATAAATAATTGGCCTCTATTGTTTGTGTACATAAAATGATCTGATCCCTGCTTTCGAATCAAGAATTCACGCACTTTGGGATTGAGATTGATTCGATTTATTGGCTTTCAATTGTCTTAACAAAGGGTGGTGCCCCAGGTAATTTAAGAGTGTAAATCACTTCATAGCGCTACACTACTGTACATAGCGAGTGAGTTTCCTTCGCTTCCTCGCTAGGTGTGCCTACAGTAGGCGCCATGGTTGTCATGATGATTGTGGGTGTGAAGAGTGGGACTGTAGTTTGGCTGCACTGACATCGTGGAGGCCGTTGTGATGTCGGATGACGGAGATTCTCGCTTCCTTAGTCGTTTGCTGCTACCCAGTTGTTCCATTGACCGGCTGTTACCATTCCATTTGTAACTTGATTAGAAACTGCCCACTCTGCACCTATTGCACACCTGACCGTCCTGGAAAGGGCTCGCTCCTTCGCATGCCTTCCCAAGATTTCTCTAAGGAGTTTTTTTCTTGTCCGATCGAGGGTCAAGGTCAGGAGGTGTTGTAAAGCCCTTGGACACTGTAGTGTTATTAAGGGCTATACAAATAAACTTGGCTTGACATGTCAAAATTCATATTTCTGCGGTAGAAAGTTGTCTATAAATATTCTAGGTAGGTATGTTTGTAGTTATTGCAGCATAAACCGCAGACAGAGATTTCCATTTATTACCCTGTACCTCAACCTGTGCTTGAAGAACTGGAGACGGATTGGATAAATAGCATCCAAGCGTTCCACCAGCTCTTAGGATCATTCCCACATATTCCCAGATCTTGCTTGATGAAAAACACCCACTATAAATGTACAGGGTTAGAGTTGGCTCTAAGTACAGGTACAGCCCTGCTGTAACAAGCTACCTTTTATTCTGACAGTGCAGCGTCACAGTGTATGACACAGGGCAAGTATTACCTGAGAAACATCCCACTTTGGCACAAAGGATTTCCAGCCCTTTCTTTCGTGGAGCGGAAGCACATCAAACTTTGATGAGAGATTTGTTTCCAATGCACTTTTCACATCCCCCAGTTTGGTGTCGCTCCAGCGCTCACGGCTCCCTCGATAGATGATCCAGTACAACACTTAGAAGTCGGGTGACTGGTTTTCTAACCACATTAATCAATGTCCCACTCGGACAGGCGGCTACTAGCCTTGGACACTTGTGGAAATGAAGAGCGTGGGCTTCCATGAGTGAAGACCAAAGCAGGCCAGAGGCCAGCCTACATTACAGTTGCGTTGCATGATTGCCCTCCTCAATGTTTCCTCACCATCTGACAAAAACTATAATGGTCAGTGGGGTCCAAAAGTCCCCCAGAGTCCACTACCAAGATCTGTTTGTTTTCATCATTCATCAAAAACTAACACCAAATATTTATTCAGTTGATGTATCTGAAGGAAGATTACATCGCTTTTTACTAACGCAAGTCAAAACATTTTGCTAATATTACATTATATTATAACAGAATTTCAAATTTTCTCAATATTTGGTATGTCCACTTTCTGCCTTCTGCCTTAATTACAGCTTGTATTCTGTCTGACATTGATTCTACAAGTTTGTGTATAATTTGAGAATCCACATTATGAATTGCATTAAATGAATTGCCCATACTGGGACCAATAAAGTTTTCTGAATCTGAATCTTATTCCAGAACTCTGAGAACATTCCAGAGGAAGTCCTGTGATGTTACAGTTTCACCTTTTCCCTTTAGAAATGTTCCCATAGATGTTAACCAGGGTTGAGGTCTGGTGACTGTGGAGGGAAAGCCATACAAGTCAACACTCCTTACTTTTCCTTGGACTTCAAATAGTCCTAGCAAAGCTTTGATGTGTGTTTGGGATCATTGTCCTTTGGGAATGGAGACGGCCGGACGAACGCTTAATGCAACAGTGTATAAAAACCACAGTCAAACATGGTGGAGGCAACATTCAGTTTGGGGCCGTTTCGCCTGGATCAACTAGACACTGACCAAAGAGAAGTACCACTCTATTCTACAGAGGCAGGCCATCCCTTCTGGATTAACGTTGTGTGGAAGAGGATTCATTTTCCAGCAGGACAATGATCCGGCTCAGGCTGTTGTTGTTTCCACAATGGACCTGTGAAGTGAATCCCCCTGTCTGCCCCCAACAAGAACCACAACCAGATAGCAGACAGGTGATTGTGCTCTTTGGTGAGTCAAAGCCTCTACTGCCTGACTGGCACTTCATTTGCTTTACCTAATGGAAGGAGGTGGTTCCCTTGGGGATATGAGACCGACACAGATGCAGACACAGCATGACATGGCTGCCACATTGTTAAAGATAGTCCCCTGGCCTTGGCTTTGTTCAACACCAAACGCCTCTTGAAATACGGGGCCAAATTAAAAAGGATCAAAAGTTACAGCAGTTTAGTTTAGTGGAACTTTATGTGAGGCCTCACATTGCCTTTCTTTTGTTGTCAACGCTTAACTCTTTGAAACTGGGTCAGAGAACCGGTTAAATAAAGCAACGCTATCGGGAGTTTCCAAAGATGGCAGTTAAAATGTTAAAAAGCACTTCAAGTCTTCAGCTAGGATTGGCTCTGAAGCTCTGAACTCTGATACTCAAGAAAACAGAGGAAAACGAAGACATTAACAGACATTAACAGTTTACTAGTGGTTTTGTTAGAACAGTTAACAAAATAAGTAAGGTGCTTTGCCTGAAAACCAGATTACATTTCCAACCAAACTAACACTCACCCTGTTTCCTTCTTCCTTCGGCTTGTCTTGTTACACGTCTGACTGTGCAAATTAAATATGTCATTGAGGTTTAAATACATAACTACACTCAAGAATGCCATCGCAACAGACCCAAGCCAGTATTTCATTCAATACCTTTTTAAATTAAGCTGGTGACATGTTGTCCTTGGTTATCTTATCTGGACAGATCAGTCTTCTCCTGTCTTTACAGATGCGTTCTGTACAGATAAGAACTGGTTTCACCTGTGAATGCAGACTCAAAGAGGGAAAGTCAGTTCACTGCAACTTGGTTCTATTCTGGAAAGAAAATTCACTTTGAGTCAGTTTTTATATAGGAAACTTTGACCCGGAGACAGAGAGAATAGACTGCCTTCGACAACAAAGTTTGAACTGCAGCCAATTAGAGAGAGAAACTTGCCGTGAAGCACACACACACACACACAGAACACGCCGCTGTTATGCTCAAGTGACTGTAACAAAAGACATGAGCCCACACACACACACACACACAGGGAACTGCGTTCTGCCTCAGAGTGCAATACAGAAGCACTTGTTACCTCCATTTTTTGTCAGAAATCACATTTGTGTGCAGAGGAGAGTTATTAAATTCAGCTCTCTTAGTGGAGCTGATTCATCTCTTTTCATTAGAAAATCGCCACTGTCCTCTTAAACTTCCTCTGAATAAGTTCAGTACGGTATAAACGTGTTGGTTTGAGGTGCAAATGTACCTCGCCGCTGTTGACATTGAACAGGACTATATTCAATCCAAGGTTTTTCTTCCTCTGGTGTTGAAGGATATCATATTTATTTGGATTCAAAGGTCTAACAATCACTATAACCCCACTGCTATGTAAGGGTCAAATGTACGAATATTAAGTGAATATACGTATGAACTGCTATTAAAGTAAAACATCTCCTAAGCCACTCATGCTAGGCTATACAGAAAGCCTTCATAATACACCATCAAAGATAATGCATGGCGACATAGTTTGTGTTTCTGGTCCTCTCTGTTTCCAAGGCCTGCATGCGTAATTTCAGCAGTGCGATGGGTAAATTGTTCTCACTGTTTAAGAGTTAAAAATCTTTCCTGACAGCTGACGGTTCACGGTTTACGTTCAAATGACTTCCTGCTTTCATCCCTATGTAATTTCAATTCAGTGGGTTCCTTACTTGCGTGGTGCACAAACACACACACACACGCACGCACACAATTTATGTATTTATTCATTTCCTCTGCAGCTTGTTCAAAGCTATGTACGCATCACCCTCTCTGACATGTGAAGCTTAGATTTTTAATTATTTATTTTTCCATATTTAAAGGAGGTATATAGGTAATAGAGGAAGTGACGGTATATGCATCTCTATGTTAATGATCAAATAACTCCTACAAAGTGATCACATCATTGAGGCAGGCTGGTCATTGAACCCTAATCATGAATCCTTTGACAAACAGAATTTACCAAATGCAGGGATAAATTCATAGGTTAATGAATGATGTTTGTTTTACCTGACAAGACTTCAAGGAAGCTTTTAACATTTAATAGCCACTTTAGTGAACCTGCGTGGGATTCTCCAGTTAAACTGCATCAAGGATCTAGGTTCAACTTCTCCCCAAGATGAATTACATAATCTGTGCTGCTTTAGGATTCTGCTTTAATCTAATTAAATTTTAGGTGTAGGTTTTTAAACAGATTGTTTAAAAAAAAGTTAGAACAAAGGAATCACACAGTTCATGTCCAGAAAAGTGATGTTGTTGTCCAAGTGTGGTTCTGTAAACAATATACAATAAGCATAATTACCATACTTACAATAACACAATATGAATACAATCTAAAGGTTGAATCACAAATTTCCAATATCTCAATTGTAATCTTTCATGTATAAATTAACTACCAAATTAGCGGTCCAAATCCAAATATCAACTCTATTTGCATATATAACATAATAATATAGAACGTACGCAAGACTGAACGTGTTGAGTGGGCTCTATGGTGAACACATCCATATGCAGTAACATCGAAGCCATGCCAGTTAGCTAATACACAGATAGGCTAATACACTCAAAAGTTCTCTAGTATGGTTTTGATTCATAGTCACTTCCTTGGTTTGAGTTCATCGGCGGAATAAGAAACCACGTAACCTATAGCAGCTCATCAGCGTCTGTTTCACTGTGTACATTTTTACCATGAATGTAATATAGTATATCATGAGCAATTAATCGCAATTGTGTTCAGCAGACTTTGTAGTTCTTAGTGATTACTTTAAATGGTAATGAGGTTTAAACACTATATTATTAAATTATGATGAGAATCCCTGTTAGTTAAACATGAATACATTAGGTGTCACTTATTCGTTTCATACCCCTGTTATTTGTATAATGTAATAATAGGTTCTTAAGACAGCTTAAAGCCATATCCACTCTACAGTGACTGCTTAAATGAATGTCTCATTAGAGAGTTTCTCCATTGTAATCAATGTTATTCTGTTTAATAATATGTTTAATAAATCCTAAGGCCTATGGATACATTATGGTGATTTATGGACTACATTCATTAAACCAAAAGGGTAGAGATTAGCATGTGAAGGTATAGGAGCAAAGAAAAAAAAGATGCAACAGGACAAACCCTTACAGTATTTCCATAATTGTCTTTTTCAGGATATTCTGCCCAGGAGTGAAACCGCCACAGAAGATCATTCCACTGTCCTCACCATTATCACTTGTGTAACAACGTTGGATCCAGTGGTGATCGTGATGGTTCTGGACACCCAGCATCCGGTTCTCCTTGTCTTTTTCACTAGTAGGAGAGCTGCAACCATCACACTTTGGTGGTGGTTATATGGTGGTTGTGTGGTGGTTATATGGTGGTTGTGTGGTGGTTGTGAGGTGGTTATGGTTGTGTGGTGGTTCTATGGTGGTTGTGTGGTGGTTATATGGAGGTTGTGTGGTGGTTCTATGGAGGTTGTGTGGTGGTTATATGGAGGTTGTGTGGTGGTTCTATGGAGGTTGTGTGGTGGTTATATGGAGGTTGTGTGGTGGTTATATGGAGGTTGTGTGGTGGTTATATGGAGGTTGTGTGGTGGTTATATGGAGGTTGTGTGGTGGTTATATGGAGGTTGTGTGGTGGTTCTATGGAGGTTGTGTGGTGGTTATATGGAGGTTGTGTGGTGGTTATATGGAGGTTGTGTGGTGGTTCTATGGAGGTTGTGTGGTGGTTATATGGAGGTTGTGTGGTGGTTATGTGGCAGTTAGAGGAGGACAGTCCCTTATTTTGAGTCTTTTAATTCATGTTTTTCATTGACACTA
>OMKK01050676.1:2318-20416 GCA_900302305.1 Polymixia japonica
CCACACAAAGAATGATATCATAACTTCCTTGCTTTGCCAGCACAAGCACAGGTACTCAAAAAAACACAGACACTTAAAGTGTTTTGTTCCAGCTCTTGTTCCTTTTGTTTTTATCCGTTTGTGTGTTATTTCCTGCTTTGCAACAAACCCATTTGTTAAAAGTGCTCTACAAATAACCTCGACCTGACTCAATCTTATGCTGGTGAGAGTACAACTGATCACATGGGTGTAAAGGGTGGGAGGTAAGAACTGCTCTCTAAAGCACACTAACACTAAAACACACGCCAGGGCTTCAACTGTACGCAAAGGACCGTTCTGATCGCAGGTATGAAACCACATTGTCAGACATACAGTGTTCTTATAGCCTCACCTGCGTGCTCAGTGTTGAAGGCCACCAGCTTGGAGTTTGCTTTGATGTGGTTCCCCTGGGATGCAAAGGAGCCAGCACGGACATTGCTGATCCAGCCCTGGATATACAGACAATGAGGACAATGAGGGGGCATTAGAAGATGCTAACGGCATCGGAATGTCACGTCCATGCTAAAAATGTGTATGCACTCATGGTACTGTGATTTGCTTTGGATAAACGTGTCCAGCAAATGGCATGTCATGCAAATATAGAGATACAGCACTGTGGGAATGGAGATGAGATTGCATAACACAGGTTATTAAAAAAAAAAATCTAATTTAAACTCAAGCGGTTCATCTGTTTCTTCAAGGATCTCTACAAATGATTGGAATCCAAAGCACGTGCTTGACATGTTGACACCCGCACAAGACCACAGCGCAAAACACAGACACATCAACTATGCATCAACTATGTTACTATTAAGACGCAAACTTTTACCTAATTTGACGCCCAAGTTGCTGTCATAGTTACAAAAAGCAGAATGTGAACTTCATGATAAACAGGAAGGATCTAACAGAGCACACACAGACACACGCACACATGGACACACACGCGCGCACACACACACACACACACACACACACACACACAGCGCAACACACAACGCACTTTGAGTCAGCATGTTGAGGAAGTGGAGCAGGCTCCCTGCAATGCACAGCAGAGTACTTTTAAAGTCTCTTTTTCACAACATTAACAAGAGATGAGTGGCAAGTGGGCAGAGTCTGTATAGCATGCTGCAATGACTACTGCTGCTGCTCAGAGAACCGTTAAGAGACTTACCAAGACACACAACGGCCTGCACACACACCGTAATGGAAGTCTTTCTACCAAAAATCAACAGTGATCAATGAACAGCGGATGTAATGTATCCTATGTTGTTTTCATTTAAGTTTCTCATATATTATTGATGCTTAATCTGTCTTCTTTTAAACTAAATATTGTTTTTACCGTAATATACAAGTTATTTTCTTCTAACCCTTAGGGAGGTGTGCCTGTGTACTGGCTTGGCTGCGCTGACGTCCTGGAAACTGTTATGATGTTGGCTCGGCCGGACACTCTCACTTCCTTAGTCTTTTGTTACTGCCTCATTAGTCCAATTATATATTTGTTATCATTCCATTTACAACCTGTAACTGACTCTGCCCACTCGGCACCTATTGCACACCTGACCATCCTAGAAAGGGATCCCCCTATTGCATGCCTTCCCAAGATTTCTTCCAAACTAAGGTTTTTTCTGGGAGTTTTTTTTTTCTTTGAGACTGTAATGTGATTAAGGGCTATATAAATAAACTTGACTTGACTAACGTCCATAAATGAATGCGAGCACCCGTATTTTAGTGATCAAGTCACCAACAGACCTCAGACCTATAAATAGACACACACTTATTAGGGTTGTCTTGTTCCTATTGCCTTTGTTTTTATCTATTCGTTTGTGTCCTTTGTTTCCAGTAAAGCATTTTGCGATAAACCTATTTGTTAAAAGCACGCTATGAATGAACTGGACTTGACTCAATCGTTTGTCTTTTGACGTACAACTGATCTTATGGGCATAAGGGATGCAATATAAGAATTGCTCTCACACTAGGTAAAACACAAACACACCAGAGCTTCAACCGTACACAAAGGGCTGTTCTGACTGCAGATAAGACCATGGCAGAGGGCAACTTAACAAACTAGATGCTATGTTGCAGGCAAATGAAAGACTTTGCTGAGGAGACACATCTTAATGCTTTGTACAGTATGCGGTCATGCACTGTTCCATGTAAGAATTTGCATGTGTTTTAACAGGATTACGCATTCAGTGCGTGCGTGTTTGTGTCCCTGTGTGTATGTGAAAAGGAGACAATAACAGGCAAAGTGATGCAGCTGTGACAGAGGGTCACATCCCCACCCCATACGTGGAACCTCATTGAGCAGACCACCCCCTAAATAACAATCTTAACCTAGATTTCCTGACAAAAGCTGAGCATGTGATTTGGCCAGAAAAAGGTGCCAAATAATAAGCTTTATAAGTCTTTCCTATTGCAGTCTCTCACAGTGTAATAGGCATGTAGCTGAGTTTTGTTAGGATTGGTTAAAATAATCAGGAACAAACCCCTTCTGTTGTATCCATCCACTGCTTTATGATGAGGTCGGTGCAGCATAATACCTGCACTCTCAGCACTTGGCACCAGTGTGTGTGCGCATGTGACCATGAGACACTTCAGTAAGGGCCTTGAGAGGGGTGAGGGGACAGCTGACTAAACTAATCCCTACACTAGTCCTGTACTATCCTTGCTGTTTACACCCAGGTTCCTTGGCCTGGCTGGGATCAAGCAGGCTGACCATACAGCTTTTGGGAAGAAAGAAAAATCAAGGTGTTTTGCATCACTTGAAGATGAATCTTTCTCTCTATATCCCGCATCCCCATCTCGACAAGCCTCTCTTTCATGTCAACGTTTAACATGGTGGCACTGCTTGTCACAGGACTAGAGAAATACTACGACTGAAATACCCAAATTGGTACCTATTGTTTAAAGGGCTGGTCAAGGTTTCACAGCAACCAGAACAGCAGGGATCACTCCTACCTAGATCATCCACCTTTGCATACCAGGCATTTTAGTGCCTCAGTAAAACCAATGGAGTTACATAACCAGAAGTAAGGAGAGGTGCAGAAGTTGCAACTCAACCCAGACATGTCCACCGAATGACAGATCTACAGGATGTAAAGCTCTCCCATGAATTGTGTACTGTATATGTTCCTTACTCGCAGTCTGTGGATGAAAAACTACCACCAAGAGTGATACAGTGTAATTATATGACATTTTCCTTTTTTGCCTTTGCAATTCCCTGCCATCTGGGAAATCAGCAATACAATGTCAAACGTGTAACAAAGAACAAGACAGTGCTGCAACATTATTATAAACAATGTGTACACCCATGATGTCATGATGTCAACGGTAATGCCATTAATAATGGGCGTATCTGCAACATCAGATGCAGGCTAGCTAGTTACTGTATGCAGCCACATGGGTCGTAGTTGCACTGGTATCCTAATAGTTTGTGTGAATACAAATATATCCATTCAGTTTTTCTAACTCTAAATGCAACACAGCCCTGCAGAGACATGCAGGAAGTTCTTTTCAGACGTTGCCCAAAACACCACTCCTTTACCACTGCTAACCAATGCTAACGTTAGCTAGGATGATTGGCTGTACAACGGCGTTCATTAGCTACTCACATCTTTCTTGGCAATTTTCGGAGTGGTGTTTTTGTATTTCGACGTCTTAAAACGATTCATGCTGCCCTCTCCGATTCACTTTCGTGCCTTCCGGGTGTCTCTGTCGTTATACTGAGCGGCTACTACAGCTGACAGTTCAGATTGAATGCGTGGGGCTTGTTCGGTTTATTCACTCCAGTTTGCCGGTACGGGCGGAGTTTCCCCTTTCAACGGTTTATAACGCGTGCAAACGGCTAAGCTCCTCTGTCACGTGCTACTCGGCATATTTTAACATGCCCAACCGCTAACGCAACTCGCTTGTACTGCACTTCTATTCACAGTGAGGAAGATCATGCTCCTCAGTTGTTTATTAATTGTGATTCTATCTCTGCCATTATAATCCCTTATGTGGAATATATCAATGCCAATTTCGGATAAAACATTTGCACTGTCAAAGTCTGGAAAGATTGCAATCTTGAAAGCAGAAAATCTTGGGCTTTTGCTGGTGACGCCCCCTCTCTGTCTCGGACATGCGCAGTGTTGACAGAGCAGCGGCCCCAGTGGAGGAATGATGGCGTCCTCAGCAGCTCGGTGTTCCACACGCTGGATCGCAGTCGCCGCGTCCTGCGGACATCGCCGGGCTTGCGGTGCCCTTGTCTGCGCTTCGCACGGAGGGGTTCGCACCGTGTCCACCCTGAGGCCGATGAAAATATGGACGGGAGGCGACGGGGGACGCGCCGGGGCGGGGAATGCCTTGACATTGAGGGGGTTGTCAGGTGAGATGTCGGGTTAAGCTAGGCTAACAGAAATAGGCTAGTTTTACTAGTTACTAGGTAACTGATGACCTAACATGCCATAACATCGTTAGGAAGACACACTGGCTTGATAACAGCTCGACCTGTATTCCAGATAATGTCAGCTTTGAAATAATGCCTATATGTGATCGGGGTTTCTTTACTAAGCTTGCTAGCCAGCCATTAGCTTTAATGGTATATTGGACTATAATGTTTATGTTGTCAGCAGCTTTCGTTGACATTATATTGTTATATTATATTGATGATAGCGTAGGATGTTGGTAGACCAAATATATGTATGTTGAAAGCATTTGCGATTCTCAGATCTTCGGTTAGATTAGGTCAGATGTGAGCTTGTTTAGTTTGAACTTTTTGATTAAGACTTGTCACCTGATATTGACAGTTCATTCGATAGCTAGCGAATTAAGTTGACAAGCTACTTTCAATGGAACCATGACAAACCCAGTAGCTAATTCAGCTGTTTCTGGGCTCAATAGGTAGCAAAAGCTTTGTCAGCTGTGCTACAATTCACATTTGTAGCTATGCATCAACAGTTCTAACTGTACTTACTCACCTTTCAGTTCCAGGTGTTAAAATGCCCCATGCTATCAACATACTGTACTTTCACACAAGTGCCCCCGCCAGCAACAAGCAGGACTTCTACCAGATCCTGGGGGTACCCCGCGGAGCCACCCAGAAAGAGATCAAGAAAGCCTATTATCAGGTCTGTTATTTCCTGCCACACGCACTGTTTGATCACTTTTTGTGTTAGTCCTCAGCTGGCCAATTGCCACGGTAGATGACAGCATGTCTGTGTTTGTTTTCCCTCAGATGGCCAAAAAGTACCACCCTGACACCAACAAAGATGACCCACAGGCCAAGGAGAAATTTGCTCAGCTGGCTGAAGCTTATGAGGTTTGGTCCCAGTCACTCTTCAAAGCTTCTATTTGGCAACTTCTTTGTATAATTTCCATACCAGGGTTTTCCTTATGTGATGCACCATCTATTGCTCTCTTCTCTTCCCGCTCCCCCCTTCTCCTACATCATACCAACAACATTGGTGTTGGACATTAGATAGCTGAATTAGTCAAAATACGGGCTGAGAGGAAAATAATATTCATAAATTCAGTCATTCATCCATACTGTAAGCATAATCTTTCATACCCCATCTGACAGCTCGATTTGAGTTCCCCTTTTTGATTATCATTTGATAATGGATTTTAGGGTTTATCTTTTACAGATACAATATCCACTCTGTTTACCAACTAAAGGCTGGAATCTACAGTATATGATTTTCTGCTAGCCAAAATATCAGAGAAACCTCATTTTCTGGCCTTTTTCCAGCCAAAAAACTGGAAAAGTACTGGCAAACTTCCAGTTCATCCCATCTCATTAGAATGATTGGTGACTAATGTCTTTATCTTTCTGTGTCACCCCAGGTCCTGAGTGACGAGGTGAAGAGGAAGCAGTATGATACATATGGCACAGCCGGCTTCGATGCTGGTCAGGCCGGTGGAGGACAGCAGTACTGGAGCAGACAGACCAGCAATGTGGACCCAGAGGAGCTCTTCCGCAAGATCTTTGGAGAGTTCTCTGGAGCCCGGGGTTTTGGAGACTTCAGTGCCATATTTGATCAGCCACAGGAGGTCAGTAGGATACCGTTATGTACTCAGGGGTTCTTTTGAAAATGAACAATGGAATGTTTATGATTAAAACCTGATCTGGTATCCTAATCGTATAAGTAATATCATATTTGTGACGAGTTTGCCAAAAATTATTAATTGGCTCTGTTTTATTGGTGGGGTTTTTTTTCCCATTAGACTTCAGTATTTCATCTCTGGCTCCCTCTTTCGGTTACAGTACGTGATGGAGCTGACATTCACTCAGGCAGCAAAGGGAGTCAACAAAGAGGTATCGATTAATATGGAGGCTGCCTGCCAGCGCTGTGATGGCAAGGGCCACGAGCCTGGCACCAAGGTCCAGCACTGCCACCACTGCAATGGCTCCGGCATGGTGAGAGTCCTGATACACGCTGCTTTTCTTCGTAAAATGCCAGAGGTGTATGGTTTGGTGTTGTTTTATTGTTGTTGTTGTTGTTTTTTTTATAGTTTTGCTAAACGTGTGTAATGTTTTCTCTGTAGGAGACGGTGAACACAGGCCCGTTTGTGATGCGCTCCACCTGTCGGCGCTGTGGCGGTGCAGGCACAGTCATCTCCACCCCCTGTAACTCCTGTCGTGGGACAGGACAGACCAAACAAACGAAGAGCGTGATGGTGCCCGTGCCTGCAGGCGAGTCGCACCGCACTCTGCGTGGCCTTCAAATGTTGAAGGAAGACGTGACAAAAAGATTGTTACGGTCACAACCGGCGAAACGCATCAAGGGATCGCGTAGGTTGTGCGCGTCCCCCTGACTGTGGCTTGTTTTGTCTCGTTTCAGGAGTGGAGGACGGTCAGACGGTCAGGATGCCCGTGGGCAAGAAGGAGGTTTTCATCACGTTCCGGGTGAGCGCCGGCGTCACTTCCGCAGCGTGGCCGCTGGCGGCACAGTAAACCCAAGTCAGACTAAATATAGGATTTCCACAGCGTGCCGAAGATCACCTCAGACCACATAATGGGATTGTCTGGTGTAGGTGTGCGGATAAGTGAGAGTCAGTGAGCTGTCTGAGCTCTTTGTGTATGGAGTATTTCAAGCTAGAACGCGGGACTTTTCAATATAAATGAACGTCCGTTACATTCAAGCCTATCGCCGCCAGGTCAATCTCTCTGTATTTCACAGTACCAGAGTTTTTCCAGTCTTGTGTCTGGTCAACCAGCAATTATTGTTTTGCCGGAGCTGAAGGGGGGAGCAACAGTAGCGACGGAGTAGGCTGCAGCAGCTAGGAGTATGGCGGAGAAACCTCCAAAGAAAAAAACACCTGCAGGCATACGTCATAAGTATGCGTCAACGGTGTTTTTGTAATTACTCTGACTGCCAGAAGGGGTAGACAAAAGTTCCGCACTGCAGTTTTAATTGAGAAGTCTTTCACGTGAAGAAAAAGACCAACGTGGGTGTATTTCTGTCCTGATGGCCTTTTTATTCCTACAGTCAGAGATTTGTGAATGATTGTGGTATGCTGTGGTCCGGTCCCCAGGTCCAGAAGAGTCCTGTCTTCAGGAGGGATGGAGCAGACATCCACTCTGACCTGTTGGTCTCTGTGGCCCAAGCCATCCTGGGGGGCACGGCCAGAACACAGGGCCTCTATGAGGCACTAAACCTATCAGTAAGCACAGATACAAATACACATGGTAAACTCCTTACGGACAGTCACAGATAGATGGTATAAAAGTCAATGACAAGTAATCTAAGTGTAAATGGTGTTCTCCCCAGATCCCTGCAGGCATCCAGACTGACCAGAGGATCCGTCTCTCTGGGAAGGGAATTGCCCGTGTCAGTGGCTACGGTTTTGGAGACCACTATGTTCATGTAAAAATCAAAATTCCCAAGTAAGAGCACCACCACAGACACACACCACCACAGACACACACACACACACACACACACTCGCTTCTTTTACAGTGCACTATTGTGTTGATCTTTGTATGTGTAAAAATTGTATAGTAGATGCTCTTGTCTAAATTAGATTCATACCCTTGTAATTATACTTATGTAAGAAGAATAATCTTTTCCAAACACAGATAGAACCCACTTTTACAATAAGTGATTTTAAAGATGATACTAATTTAGTCCAGTTCATTTATCCATTTATACAGTTAATCTTCTCCAGGAGGTAATTTTAAACTCTGACGGCAAAGGCCCCATCTCTCATAATTACAGTCTAGTCTTAGAGCCATTGGGGACCTGCCCGACCACATCAGGCCGCAACGCTTAGTTAATTTTAAAACGAATTTGTCACCTGTGTAAAATTGGTGTGATATGACCTTTTCTTTTTTTTCTCCAATGAGCATCTGCTGCAATTCGTACAAGATGGAGACCTTGGAGGGACCTTTAAGACAAATGAATGGAATAAAAACCTGTATAACATTTTCCAAGAGCACTTAAGGATAACAACAGCTTTTTTGGAAATATTTTGTAATATTTGTAATATTTTGGAAATATTACTCAAGTGAAAGGAGTTGTGTTTTTTTAGTTGTTGTTTTTTGTTTTTTTTCTTGCTGCACAGGACACTGACGGACAGACAGAGGGCTCTGCTGATGAGCTACGCTGAGGACGAGACGGACGTCGAGGGGACGGTGAACGGCGTCACCGCCACCACCACGGGTAGGGAGACTTGTTCCAGCTCGCTACTCAACCGTCCCTCTTGCCCCACTTCTATCATTGTTGTTTATCTTGAGAATTAGTCTAAGTCTGTGGGTTACCGAGTCGGAGTTGTCTTTGAGGAGACTGGTGTTCTGTATTTGGTCATGAAGTGGGTTGATGCAGTGCTCGTTTCTGTCCAGGTGGGGGCAGCAGTAGGTAAGCAGTCTGAGACGGGGCAAAGCAGACAGGAGGAGGAGAAGGAGGGAGAGAGGAAACAGGAAGGGGGGCTTCTTCTCCAAATTAAAGAACTTGTTTAGCTCCCCCTGACAGCCATAAACCAGGTAGGAGTGGTGTTAGTGTATCAGAAATGACTGCGTGGCTCCACTTTTCACATTTCTATTCCAGATAGATCGTGTGAAATGTTTTGTGATGCTTTATCCTACACCACATTTTTGTTACCTGGTTTTTGGCTGTCTAATAGGGATCCATGCACACCTGTGTTCGACTGCATGTATAGTTGGTCTGCGAACTCCTGTCAACTGTCATTTATTACGCCGATCAGTAAATCTTTAGGTTTCACTTAAACGGGTCTCCAGTCCTACAATCTATTCTCTTTCCTTCCTCTTCAAGGTAAAAGGTCCACTGGGAACTGAGATGCTCTATTGGACGGTCGGGCCAAAGGGAGGACACCCTAAAGAGGCGGCAGGCCACATGAAGGTTGACAGAGCGAGGAAACGGACAGGAGGATTCAGGAGTATTGGATGTTGCATGAGGCCCAGAAGGACTCTGAACTGATTGACACAGACCTGCCTAACTGGCCCTGCAGTCATTCACTGGCGGTTAATAGACTAAAGATTACTTGTTTTGTTCTACTGCCCAAGTGAATCCCCACACGACAGGATGTGTTGCACTGAACAGATCCTTTTTGATTCTTCTGTCCATCAAATACCACCTTTGCAGTTTGGCAGCAAAGTCGTTTAGAAAAAAACAGTCTGTGTGTGTTTTGCTATTCTGCTGTTTGTGATTGCCAAAAAACCCAAAAAGGGTTAGAATGAAAAACAAAATCTGCTATCTATTTTGTTGAAAAAGGGCCCCAGATGCAGTAAAATAAAAAAACAAAGGAAAGTAAAACAAGGAAAGTTAAAGAGGTTTTGGTTTAAATCTGTTATGCTTCATCTTGGCCTGTGTCCTTTGAGTACTCAGAACTTAGAAGCCTCGTTGCTCACAGTCACAAACATACGGTTTAACAAACGTTTATCTATGAGTTCAAGTGAATGTCAAGGGAATGTGGCTAAGTGTAATTTTCTTCAGTGGATGACTGGTCCTCCATGTCCCCGTCCAAAGACCATGGTCAGAATTTGACTCTGTGTTGTGGCCCTGCTCTGCCCCCCTTTCAACCCCTGTCATGGTGTGAGAATTAACTCAGAACTACAGACATTAAGTAAACCCTATTTTGCCTCATCATTACGTTTGTAAATAGACAACTGTTGATCATTCAACTGTGAGGAATGTGTCACAGTAAAGGTATAACCCACTGTACATCTATAATAAATCTATCGTCTGGAAACACCTAGTGTCTTGTAAATAACTGCTTGGATGGAGAAAACCTCAGAATGCCTTTACCCCCATCATGACAACCATCCGACCATCAAGCCAAGGATGTCGAGGCTCCGTATACACTGCAGCGCGGCCAGAAATATTGGCGTCGTGGAGATCAACTGGGTATCTAAGATACTTTATCGCTCCTTTCTCAGCTTTGACTTTGACCGCTACGTTAATCAATCCAACGAGGAGGTAGTTGGGAAGTACCTTTATCAATGGTCTGTGTTGATTCTGAACGCACGCAGTTCCTCCAGGCTTTGGAGAAAGAGGAATACTGACGCAAACACGTAGATGATCTGCTCCTCTTTAAAAATTAAGGATGCTAAGAATGAGCGTAACAGTTTCCTGGGTTGGACAAGTTTTACTGGAAGAGCTTCTGTATATTCCCTTGTTTTAACCGCTGTCCTAAGGCACTATTTCACCAGAAAGGTCGTACCAAGAACAGCTAATGAAGGGCTGTACTATTTCCACCCAAACGAGACACCGCTTTTCTTTTTAAAGTAGTGAGATAGGTTATCACTTATTTTTCTTGTGATTTAATATACCAGATTTCAGTCATAATAGTCTCTATTATAAGATGAACACACAAGAACAGGAAATTGTTTTTTATTCTATCAGCACAATGTATTCCTGCGACTTTCCCTCTCAAACAATGAGGGCATTTTTTTGTCAGTCAACAATAAAGCTTAGTTGAGTTAAACACACAAAGGAATTGATAACACTGTTAATGAGCATGAATCAGAATCAAAATGGACATGAAGATAGCCAAGCGTTCCACTCATTCAGATAACGAGGCATCCAACAGTTAATTCTATGGCCACCGCTATTACAATCACTCCTCCTGAGATTCAAGTCAGTAGTCCTTTACTGTGTCCAAAATCAATCGACAATTCAACCCATCATATTGGCATAAAAATATTTGAAAAAAAAACATAACAAACAAAACAATTCACAATAAGCCATAATATTATGACGATTTTTTGTATTGGTTGCCCGCAATGTATTAACAGTATATTATCTTCCCAAACCAGAACTCTTTTACATACATGAGAATGTGTCCTCACTCTGGTTTCAATGTTTGTCAACAAACTGTGTTAAAACTTCCATTACACTTCCAAAACACATCCATTACAGCACAGGAACCTGTTTGAACTGATAATGGCAGAGTTCAGTGAAAAAAATATAGGCCCAACTGTCACAACGAACATTAAGCATCAACTGCAAAATAGTGCATTTAGTACAAAACACTTGCACAGTCTATAATTATCTTCTTCATCCATGATGAAAAAAAATCCTATCACATGAACAAAGCAATAATAATCATCATGGTGCATCCATTAGAGATCAATACATAAACAAAAGCAGATCTACTTAATAGTAGCCTTAACCCATCTCTCCTGGCCTGAGGTGATCTTTTGGCTTTTTTATTAAACACTACACTGAGCTGCTTTTAGCCTTCATGCAATTGAATTTGGGATCCATTGCAGGAAATTGGCTGCACAATAAGTACTATGCAAAGAGACCATTTACTGCAAATTGCTATTTTCAGGACAGTCTAATCCTATTAAAGGACGGATGCGGCAGGTAGTTCTCTCTTAAATAGTTAGGTTATGCATTGGAATTACCACAAAGCTGTTTCGTGGAGATTTGTTAGCACACAAGATGCCCTATTGCTATGCCTCATTCCGACATAAAGAGAGCTATTATATTTGAACATGAACTAGTATGAATAGAAAGCATTGGCTCATAGACATATATTGGATATAATCATAAAAACTAAAAAGGTATATTCATTGTATTCTCTAGTATTTAAAAGTTGTTTACCAGTGATACAGTTATACAGTATACTATCTTTAGAGAAGTACTTATGGTTCTAAACACCTGTAGACAACAACTGGACACGTTTGAGTCCAATAATTATTTGTGACATACGAGGAAGGAATTTTAACCAACTAAATACAGTTTAATTGTAGTGCTGTGCTCTTGCGTTTGAAACCGCTTTTAAGGTGTACAAGAGAAAACCATTTAGTTTGCATCATGAGCTCAACTGATCTCTTTTTAAACTGCATCATCTAATCAAACCTTATCTCTTCTTCTTCTAATCCAGTTAAACCTTCAGTACAAAACCACAAAGGCTTTATACAATCTGACCACAGCAGTCTGTCCTGCAGAAAACCTACTGTGCAATCTTACTTATGCATAATATATGCATAGTATGTTTTTGTTAGAAAGATGACCATTAATCAGTTTTGATAGATGCATCCCTCATCGACATTATTAACTAATACATTACAGTATAACCAATTAGAGGAGTTTATAAATGGGCCTGGTCAAAAAAAAAAAGGTCACCATTACAAATCTTTCTCTGGAAACTACACTACACTCATTAAAATGAAATATTTACTTGAGTAAATGTAATCTCAAACAAAAATAATTTTCAGGTAAGATTTAAAGCATTCCTCGGTAATGTCTCTCCAAACAATTCACACTTATTATGTGTGATTCTATGGTGACTCCTTTTTTTAAAAATAAGGACAGTACAACTACAGTACAAAAGAGTTTGAGATATGAGCAACCACACTGGACACAGGATGGAGGGACAGTGCAAGGGAGGTAGAGAAATTAATCTGAAGGAGAAAGGGTTACAAGGTCTGTGGATGAATGGTTCACATCCTAGTGGTCCTATAATTCAGCCAGAATCTTGACATTTTTTCCGTTCTCCTCTGTGTGTCTTTCCTGCATGTTCCTCCTCACTCTCACGGCAGCGTAGTGACGGGGTCAGGGCCGGATCACATGAAATACCACGCAGCCAATCCAGCCATAGCTGCGACCCAAGCGGCGAACAGGACCTGTCCTGTCGGGTGTCTGAGCACAGCCATGGCCAGCTGGCAGGCATATGCTGTTCCGCCACTAGCCGCTGAGACAAAAACGAGAAAACGGCACAGAAAGAAGACTTAACCAAGACTTTCGCCTTATCATAACCAAAGGGCATACTGTGATCATGTGGTGTAAATGATGTAGGTGTGGCACAATAAATGAGGAAAGCAGACAAAGCTGTTTACCCATTTGGGCGGCATAGTAGGGGCATTTGCTGGTGTCTCCACCCATTGCTCCATGGACAGGCATGCCGGCGTCTAAGACATCCTCTTGGATGGTCTTACCGATCTCCTCTAGCTCCTCAAACACCTGGCAGCACAAACGCAAAAAAAAAAATTACATTTTCAGAAATAACTGCTTCATGCCTTGATTAAGAGAAAAATAATTTCTTTCAATGTGAGAGAAACATTGTATCATCACGAAGAATGTTCTTACTGAAACCTGATGATGCAAATAATGTAATTTTGTCATTTTCAATAATTTGATGGCTGCAGTGTCTTCAGTAACAACGGATCTAGAGTTAGCAGGAAACAACGTCCTTCAGGCACCAGGTTCTACCTCATTCCCCTCATGTCCTTCTCCTTTCCCCTCACCTCCATGTTGAACTGGAAGGCCTTGATGGCCTCGGCCACTAGCTTCTGCTTGGTCTCCGTGTCCAACTCCAGCTCATTCATCCGGCTGCGGTAAAGCTGCTTGAACGCCTTGGCGCTGTGGATGGCATCGAACTGATAGAACTCCAAGCCTTCTCCTGAGGGCGGTAGCTTCAGGGCCCGCTGGGCCACCTTCTTCAGCACCTGTCCCCCAGACAGGTCCCCCATGTAGCGAGTGTACGCGTGAGCCACGAGCAGCACCGGGTCCTCCTGCCCTACCTGGTGGATGCGGTCCACATAGTTCTGGGTGGACGGGGAGCAGCTGATCTGGCTCTCCCAGTCCGGGCCGTAGAAGTACTCCAGGTCCCGGGCCAGGGCCTCATGCCGGTGCAGCTCCAGAGGGAAGTACAGAGGAGCGAAGCTGGGGTGGTCCTTGTTCCTTTCAATCTCCTCCTCCAAGGCTGTGTAGGTGTAATAGAGAGCCACATTGCCCAGCTGGGAAGCAGAGATGGGGGGAAAGCAAAGGGAGAAGAGGAGGCAAATATGGAACGTTGAACATAAAACGGTGAATGGAAATACCACTATGAGGCTTTAAATTATAGAAATATCCCCTTTTTCTTCAGACTCACCTTGAAGAGCTCCTTGCGAATGCGTCCCCTGAGAAAGTCTTTGACGAACTGGGTATTCTCAGCCTTCTCGTGAACTTCCTTGGTCCCTGCTGCCAGCAGCTCAGACAAGTCCTCAGGACTGGAGGAACAAAGGAGAAGAATAGCAGGTAGAATGTAAACCTGATGTAACCACTGCAACACGTCATTATTTAGTCGACATTCTTATTCCACAGTCTGGCCCCGTTTCATGTCAGAGGGAGACTTACCTCAGCGGGTCCTCCTTCTCTTCATACACTGGCCCTGCTCCGTTGGACACCCTGACAGACTTCTCCATACTCTCCGTTGACATCGCTGATGTCTTTGTGTCAGTCAGGCTCTAGACTCTGTCAACGAGACGGAAACGGACTGACACCCACCCTATATACACTGACTCACTCCTGATGAGTGGGTGGATTCATAGAATGAAGCACAGCACAGGCACAACACAGACCAGCGTCGGAAATATGTGAGGGCAAAGGCCAAAGTTGCCCAAAGAAATTAATTTTATTATTATTATATTCAATTAATTTAGCCCCTGATATCACATTGCCCCCAAAATTTCCTGTAATAATGCCAATTTAATATGAATCAGTAATCGCTAAAATTCATTATTGGTGGGATATGACCTGCTCCTGTGTAACATTGCCATAGAACGTTGACTGAGTGCCCATATGACCCTAAATAAGTAAATATTTAAAGGAGCTATATACGATATTCAGCCACTAGATGTCGCACTAGAGCACCAGCATCTCAGACCAAAACAAATGGCCGTATGCCACAAGTCAGCCATACTAATGCACTAACTTGCAAGGGCAGCCGACCAGCTACCAAAACAAACAGAGAAGCTCGGATTACAACACACACAGAGGGAGTGTGACTTCATTTTCTGCTCAGGACGCCATTACTCCACTATATCTTTACATAGCAAATAGTTGTTTGCTGCTAAATTAATGTTCAAAATATTGTATATAATACCTTTATATAAATATTTTCAACAAATTTCAAAATGTGCCCCCATTTTTTTTAATGCCCCTGCATTTCAATCAGTGGAGGCATAAATAAATCAAATGTAAATCTAATGCACTGGCAGACTATTTACTGGTCTGAAAGGCAGTTCAATCTGCTGCTTCTATAATGATACAGAGCTTGGGATATTAACAAAATTACATGTGAACCTATAGAAAATTCACTTAGCCTTGAAAGGTGAAAAGCACAATTCTATAATTCTCCATGTTGATAAATGGAATCAATTATGTTAGCTAAAATATGGCTGATGACAGAAGTTCCTGGATTTTATTTGTTCATTATGGATACTGATACCAGTTCTCAACCATGGCTGCAGCAGTGGCCAATACTGTAATACTGTCAATTAAGTGTTTTGTATTTAGTGCTGTATGAAACTGTAGTTTGAGTGTACTGTTTGTCAGTACACATAGCTTAAATATGTGCTTATCCCAAACCGAATAAATACTGCATCCTGAAACACCAAACTGCTTTGCTAACTTGGTCTTGCTGTAACTAAGATATTCACACTTCATTCATTTAGCTACAGTTAAAGTCCATACAGTAGTTGATGCCAAGTGCATCAGCTGAATGAGAGGGTCATGGTTTCACCACAGATGCGTCTAGCCAGTAATGAGTGGTTTATCTCCATCAATGGTTAGATTGTTACATTGTAGCAAATGTTGCAATATAACTATTGAGGACGACTGATTTGAGAAAGATTTTATTGCTTTTGTATATGAAGACAACTTGGTGTTTGCCCATTAGCTACTAATGTTAAACCAGTAGGTCTATGAGTTGCCAATGTTTGGCTTAATGGAAGGCTTGATAGTGCCTTAGTGATAGTGATAATTAATTTAGAGCAGTGATAAGACTGCTATGTCATAGCTGTGCGGTTATCAAAAGTTAATCAACACCCCTCCAGCCAATCAGAATCGAGTATTCAACCTGGCCATGGTGTAAAAGCAGTTAATCATCTGCTGCTTCTATAATGGTAGAGCCTGGGACAAAATTACATGTGAGCCTATAGAAAATCTATTTAGCCTTGAAAAGTGAGAAGCACAATTCCATTATTCTCAGTGTTGATAAATGGAATCAATTATATTAGCTAAAATATGGCTAATGACAGAGGTTCTGTTGGGTTTTAATTGTTCAATATTGATACTGATCCAATTCTCAACCATGACTGCAGCAATGTGCAACACTGTAACAAGGTCCTTTTAAAATGTAGCATTGCAATAGCTTTTTATCCTTAGTGCTGTCTGCAACTATAGTTTGAGCCAAGACTACACAACTGTTTATCAGAAATGGCAAGGGAACAATGTGGGTTTGCAGTGTTCTCCATGGCTTCTCCACTTCATATAAGACAGGACTACTCCATATAACACTTCATACAATACAACACAGTTGTAACACAACTATAATCCAAATCAAATGAGATGGGCAGGACTCACTATACTACTCATTGCAACCAAGAGTAAATCTGGATCAAGTACAACTTCCCCAGATACAGTGAAAAGGGACATAAGAATTTCAATAGCTCAAATACAATGACAGAAGAAATTAGCTCTTAAATTAGCTCCCATGGTCCTTTAAAAAACACTGTCAAAATATTTCAAACATTAACTAAACCAGATGCATGGACCCGCTATTCACACATATACGCTAATGAGACAAATACCCTTACCAAAAGAGGTGTTGTCGTGCAGTAGTCCAATCTATCAAAACAAGAGCAGATATCACCCCACTTTCCTTTATATCGGTGTTGTTGTTCTTGAGATGATGAGGCGTAAGAAATGATGCCCTCTGCCCATATATTCAGCTGTTTTATGGCTTTGACCTTATTTACCGTGCCAGGGAGATAAGGGAATGTGAGTGTGACCGTCTGGCACAAGTTACAGACTCACAGCTGACACAGCCTGGCAGGGGGCTGGCTTGATGTGCATAGTAAAGACTGCTGTAAACAACAACCGAGCCTGGAACTTCGTTGACATAACCAACAAAGCAGCTCATACAACTCAGTCTTTCTGGTGTTTGCTAGTCGTAGCAAAGCTGTTCCCAATGCCAAGCGACATGTAGCTGACGCTAGTTGTAAATCTAATCTAGCACACAATACTCTCAATACATCTCCTCACGCTGGCCCTGGTGCACAAGACCGTGTTATCCAAACTCATATTATGTTTCAGAGAAATAAATAAGCCTTGTTAGTTACATACGATATCGGTGACTAACTTGCTGTTCAACGACAGCCGCTGAGCATCGTTAGTTTAACAAAAGCTAATTTAGCTGTAGCTACTAGCCGGCTAGCCTTACTAGTTAACTGGCCAGTAAGCTTGCTTTTAGAGTTGACAACGATATATATTTCAACAGTCAAGTTAAAGTACTGTTATACTACTATAATACTATTGATTTGGAAACTCTGAGGCACTACCTGTTTTGCTAACATTAAGCACAACAAGGCTTACCTCCTCACTATGCGCTGCTGTCCAGTTCACTCAAACAGGAAGTGCTGAGTGGGCAAATTGAGATCACGTGACGATTGTTACAATTTCAAAATTCTGCGTTACAAAGTTACTATTCAAGTACCCATGCATAAATGAATAATAATAATAATAATAATAATAATAATAATAATAATAATAATAATAATAATAATAATAATAATAATAATAATAATAATAATAATAATAATAATAATAATAATAATAATAATAATAATAATAATAATAATAATAATAATA